>PVIR01005713.1:26107-70591 GCA_004026965.1 Petromus typicus | reverse complement strand
TCCATCTTGGCTTTCACAGAATCCTTGTGTAATATTTTCTTCATGCCTAGAGGGAAAATTGTTTTTTCTTTTTAAAAATAAATAGAAGAGATAAAATAGAAAACAAAAAAAATCAATTACATATTAATTATTTTAAGCTGACATAAATTATTGAGGAAAGCAGTGAATTTTGGTCTCTAAATAAATTTAGCATGTCAAATTATGAATAAGTAATGATATTCTCAGAGAAGAAAAAATTCATTACTCTAAAAGAACCAGTGATGTTATTTACCATGAAGTTAAAAATGTAGTTTTGAAAGATTATATAGATATAAAATATCATTAGTTTTCTTATTTGAAAGTATGTATATATTCACAGAAATGATATTCAGGGGACACAATAAAATATTAGCAATATTTTTGGTATTCAAAATTTAAGTAAATGTTAATCTTAGTAATTATAGCTTTCTTTGTAATTACTCTGGATAATTATTGATGCATATCTTGAAATACTTTTCTGTATTGGCCTTCATATTTCTCTATCCATGCTATGTTGTACCCAGAAGTGGAAACTCAAAATGTATAAGATATAATGACTCTTCCTTTGAACAGTAGCTGCATATGAACTTAAAATATATGTGGTATATTGTATACTTCAATGTATGTGGAATAGAAATGCAACATGAATTATATAAAAAATAAATTTAAAACAAAACAAAACAAAAATGACCCATTTACTTCATCTGCTATGAAAAACACCAATACCCTGAGGCCTGTAGTAATAATACTCAATGATAAAGCAGTAATTTATCTACTGCTAAAATAGCAACTCATTCTGAACACTAACTTGATTTCTGAAATAAGTGGCTTTTTCCATCTTTCTCACAAAAGTTTACTTATCCACAGATGACTTACATTTTGGACTCAATGAGTAAAATGAGATCTAAAGGGAAGGGCATGTGAAGGAGAACTTCAGATCGACTGGAAGACTTTTCAGATGAAGCGCTATTTTTAAAATGTCACACCAAACAAAACTAGATTCTCTTCCTCATGCTTACTCTGAAGAGATAAACATTTAGAAAGCCTAAAGGAAACATAAGTAATTCCAAAGCATTCTTTTGAAACTTCAAAATAATACATTCAGACAAGTTCACATAAAAAGAAAAAGAAAAAAAAAACATAATATTTCTGATAATGACATGGCCCAGGTTCCTTTTGATATATTTGGTTTTCTTAAAAAATCAAACACTGCAAAGAGTTAAGACTAGTTTTCCACAGGAACCTGTGCTTGCTCTTCACAGTCTATACCTAAAGAAACAGGTTCCCAAGAAAGCTGCCCATACAATAACAGTGAAGAGTCTCTGGCTGTAGACCCAGCATATAAGATCTCCACTTGTCCCACACTGTCTACCAGCTCCATCCCAGACTTTTCAATGGAAGCAACAGAAGCCACCTCAAAACTTAACACTGTAGGGGCCGGGGAGTTAGCTCAGTGGTTCCGGCGCCTGTCTTGCAAGCGCAAGGGCCGGGGTTCGATTCCCCGGTAACCACATAACAATACTGGGTGTGGAGACCCACACCCAGCAGCAACCAGTACCACATACCACAGTGCCGGGCGTGGTGGCTCACGCCTGTAATCCCAGCACTCCAGAGGCAGAGGCAGGAGGATTGTGATGTGAGTTTGAGGCTGAGCTGAGGGCCAGCCTGAACCACAAAGCGAGACCCTGTCTCAAAAAACCTAAAAAAAAAAAAAAAAAACTTAACACTGTAATATCCAACATATTTCCTTTATTGCTGTCCAGTGGTCCTAACAATGTCATCTGTATGCTTTTGGTCAGGTCTACTTGGTGACAGCGTTAGGAATAACCCAGCACACTCCCTGATGGGGGCAAGTGTATCCTGTCCCCCTGAAGAAGAGAAAGATAAGAGTTTACACAGGTACATAAAACATATGTATTGTGTACACACATTTTTTCCATTTTTTAATTGAGTTTATTGGTAGATTTTGGTATTGCGATCACATTCATCATTGAGAATTTGTACTTGTACATGATACATCTTGATTTTTATTTTTTCCCATTCCCATGCCCCTCCACCCCCCATATACATAAGCTTTGTTTCCATTTTTCCTTTTTACCTTCAAATACTATCTTTCCCTTCTTTGCTTACCCCTCTCTCCCTTTTCCTTCCCCTTTGAAGATTTTCTACCTACCTATTTCACAGTACCTATTGTACATTTTGGGACTCTTTTACACTTTCAGTTTCTCACACTACAGAAATGATATGGCATTTACACATATGTCCTATTCATTTCACTTAAGAGTATGGCTTCAAACACATACATGTTTTTAAAGGCAAGTATTTCTGAAGCAGTATTTTAATAACTCAGTACTGTGCCTGACCATGTTCACTGAGATTCAGAGACAGACTTTGGTCAAAGTAATTTTCAGATGCCTGTAAAAACAATAAACTGTACTAAGTTACACTTAAATCACGTAACTTCCATGACACTGAGAAAATCAACTGAGTTTTCAATTTTTTCAAATAGTATAAACCACCAGAGAAGATCAGAGACACTTATTTGTACCTATTTATCACATTTTAAAGTCTGTAACAATTCTATTTATGTATTAGACAGATTAGAACTTATAGTTATGTACATAGTCACATAAATCAACAAAGTATTTATAAAGTGGCACATAATATCAGTCAAACCTCCAAATATAAAAGTAGCTGAAGTGTTTTAATTATGACTAACATATTCACAACCTTCAGGGAAATGTTTGGGTAAAAATAGCAAATTCAATGCTAAAATCTATCTTTCCCTAATAAAAACAAAGTATTTTGTTGCTGGTTATTTGTTTTTATTAAAAAAAAAAAAAATACCCGGGCCGGGGAGTTAGCTCAGTGGTTCCGGCGCCTATCTTACAAGCGCAAGGGCCCAGGTTCAACTCCCGGTAACCACATACCATACTGGGTGTGGAGACTCACGTCCAGCAGCAACCAGTACCACATACCACAGTGCCGGGCGTGGTGGCTCACGCCTGTAATCCCAGCACTCGAGAGGCAGAGACTGGAGGATTGCTGTGATGTGAGTTTGAGGCTCAGCTCTGGGCCAGCCTGAACCACAAAGCGAGACCCTGTCTCAAAAAACCTAAAAAAAAAAAAAAAACCCATAAGAATAGGAACAAGGACAACAAAATTTTGGAAGTCAAAACAGATGAACAAATAAATACTAACTTAACTACCCAAATATAGTAAGTTCTGGACCCAAATGACAAAGGCAGAAATGTACAAGAAGCTAACATCTTGGTGGCACAGGAACCACTGGGGACAAAGTGATATACAGCATGTAGGTATGCTGAGATGGCATCTTAGTCAAGAGGAATGGTTAAAGTTAACCCTAATAACTAGAAAACAGCCTCTCTCCCACTAAGAATGCCTCTTCATCTTTCTTCCTGACAAAAACTCTGAGATCTCCTCCTGGAAGAAAGGATACCAGCGGTTCTCCAGGACCACTGCTATCCAAGTACAACAGAGGCAGCTAGTGATCACTGAGACTTCCTTGGACAACAACCTGTCATCAATCCCCCCCCACCCCCCGCTGTCAATCCCAGGTCAGCCCAACAGCACAGATGTAAACACAGACTGGGGTTGGAATGCCCACAACTGCCCTACACAGCCCATCAGGTGTCCCACAGGAGAGTCCTTCCCAGAGCCACCATCGACCAGGGGTTTCAGGAAAGCCTTCAAGACAAAAGTAGAAACAAAAATGGAAAAGAACAAAAAGAAGAATCTGAAACTATGCAAAATAAAGTATAATCACTAATGTCGCAAGAGATACAATAGTCAACCCTGAAATAATGAAATTCTATTAAAACAAAACAAAAGAAGAGAAAGCAGGATGGTAAAGGAAGAGAGGGAAGGAAGGAGTTTAAGGGGACTCTGAAAATTAAAATATGACACTAGAATACAGAACTTTTCCAGAAAGGAGAACAAGAAAACAGTAGAAAAGATTAAAATTTGTAAGTCCAGAGCAAGGTGTGATGATGGTAGTACACACCTAAGAGTCACAGCTGTTTTGGAAATTAAACCAGGAAGATTGCCAAGCTTCAGGCCAGCCTAAACTACTGAGAGAGACCCTATCTGAAAATAAATTTTTTTAGAAAAGACCTGGGGTTATAACTCTGATAGAACATGTGGCCAGCATGTTACAGCTTTGAGTTTAGTCCCCCGTACTGGAAAAAAAAAATTGTAAGTCCAAGATATCCAGTGAGAAAGATTTTTAGACAGAAAGAAAAGTAAAAATAAAGTGGGAAGGGAAATGAAAGAATTTAAGAGCATTTCCATTACTGAATAGAATGCATACGGCAATGAATAAAATTAGACCAAGATAAAAGTTAAAGGCACAGAAAAAGACGTTCCCACATTAGAGAGTGGGAAGGGAGGCATCCACAGACGTCCCATGCAAAGGATCAGGAAGCAAAAACAAGGGCTTTAGACTTATCAGTGAAGCGAGTGTTTAAGGTAGGTAAGAACTGCTTCAAAATTCTGAAGGAAGAAATTCTTCAACTCTATTTCCAGTCAATCTATAAGTCATGTACGAGAATAAAATATTTGGAGTGTGTATTTTCAGATACACACAACCTTAAAATTTTACTTCCTGATAGATTTCCAAAAAAGCTACTGGAAATGAACTCCAACCAAAACAAGGAAAACACAGAATACAGGAAATCAAAACTCTAACCCAAGGAAGAGGTGAGGAAAAACTTTGGGATGATAATAAGGGGATATCCAAGGATAAAAGTTGTACCTCAGACACAGGAGGAACCTACAGAGGCCGGAGCAAGCCAGGAGGCGCTAGAAGAGAGAAGCCACTATGACGTACAATAATAACATACCTAACAGATCTAAATATCTCACAAAGAAAGATAGAAGATTAATAACTGATACAAGTTCTCAAGAGGAGTTGGCAGTAAGTCTATACAGAAAATTGCAAGAAGTCAACTGTTCACTTGGAAAACAAAGCCACAAAGAAAATAGAAGTAATTTGATACATGGTTCATTTTGAACAGTCTCAACAACACAAATATAATAGTGATCAAATCGAATTAGAGCAAATCTACATTGGGAAGACAAGAAGAGTTAGGAGAGAACAGAGTCTCAAAGTATCTTCCATATGGAAAAGTAACAGAGAACGCTAATACTGAAAATATAGCAGCACAAAGGTACTATCCGAATACGAAGGTTTACTGAAAGCAACAGTTAGAAGGGATACACAGGATTTCCTGTGAGGTAGGGCTGGGGATGAAAGGGTGATAGGTTCTATTTTCTTTTAAATCTAGGTTAAAAGAAGTATTAAAGATGGGTAGTTGAAAGAAGTGCAGCATCCATATACTACCGTGTGTGTGTTACCATTACCTAGAATCAACATAAAAAGCCAAAGGGAGATGGTGAGTGTATTCCCTGCTCAAAGCACACTCTAAAACACAAGATAACAATCTGTCACAGAGCATCCTCTCCTTATCTTCCTCAGAAGCCTTCAAGATTATTAATCTTCACAAAAAGACAAAGGAGTAAAAAAATCCTACAATTCACAGTATGCCCTGCAGTCCATTTAGTCACTTTGAACACAGGACTTTGCCTAATTTTTAAGAAAATTTAAAACTAGTTTTCACACGTGATTTCCTCAGATATAAGTTGGAAAGGGGTTGCTGTAAATGTGTTTAGAAAGGACATAGGTAGGCATGAAGGTTGATTGTACTTGGATAAGCAGTTGCAAGGTGAGAGAGGAGTTTTGGATGACTCTAGATTCCCTGGCTTAGATGGAAAGGAAGCTTGTGGGTCATTAACTGAGAGCCTGAATGTACAAACAGAGGCAAGTTTTGAGGATAATGATGAATATGATTTTGGACTTACTGAGTTTGAAGCTATTGTGTTAGTTATGTTTATCCTCCTTGAAAATAAGTCACTTGTTAGGAGGTTAACACTTTTTAGTTACTTCAAAGAGTAGTTTCAAGAAGATGATACTACAAGTACAGAAAAAGGCAGTTCAAGCTGGAAAGGATGCAGAGGGCTTGGCTTCTATCCACTCCACTGCAAGACCCACATCTAGTTTTGCAGGTGGAGACTGACAAGGGCTCGAAGATCCAGTACCCAACCAAACTGCACAGCAGCTGTGTGCAGCATCTCAGAGAGAAAAACAATGTGCCTTTCGGCTACTCAATGGTCAAAAACACATTTTAACAATTATTCTATTAATTAGAAAACAAAATTGAGTATTTGTTAACCTGGGTTCCACTTAAGTTTCATATTTTTGGTAAATAACATTGTGCTTTAATTGCTTCAGTTTCCCTAGCTACAAAGTAGAAATACAATCGACCTGTATTTCTTAAGAATGCTTATGATAATGAAGTAGACATGTCGCTTTAAGATTTTAAAAGAAAGCTGGCCATGGTGGCTCACACCTGTAATCCCAGCACTTAAGAGGCAGAGGCAGGAAGATTGCTCTGTGTTTGAGTCTAGCCTGGGCTATACAGTGAGTTCAGGACCAGCCTGAAATACAATGCAAGACCCTGTCTCAAATAATGTAAAAGAAAAAAAGACTCTTAAAATGTTCCTTCCACTATCTTCAATGGCAAGTCCTTGTCAACACACAAGGGGGCTGTATCCTGATAAGCCCACTGTAAGTTGAAAAACATCATTAAATGAAAAATGTTTTTTATTTGTTATTTATTTGTTCATTAAATGAAAAACATCATTAAATGAAAAAAACTTACTCTAGTTTACTCTAGAGTACCTTAAATGTTCTTAGAAAACGTAAATGTGCTCAATCTACAGTAGGGCAAAGTCATCTAATACAAAGCTTCTTTATAATCAAGTATTAAATATCTTATGTAATTTACTGAACACCATACTAGAAGGTTGTCTGAGTATGCTTCAATACTATCATCAAGTCAGAAATCCCCAAGTCAAACTCATAAGTAGGAGACCCACTGCACACATAACTAACACAATAGCTTCAAACTCAATAAGTCCAAAATCATATTCATCATTATCCTCAAAACTTGCCTCTGTTTGTACATTCAGGCTCTCAGTTAATGACCCACAAGCTTCCTTTCCATCTAAGCCAGGGAATCTAGAGTCATCCAAAACTCCTCTCTCACCTTGCAACTGCTTATCCAAGTACAATCAACCTTCATGCCTACCTATGTCCTTTCTGAACAGATTTACAGCAACCCCTTTCCATTATATTTCCAATGATCACGGCCACACTGACCCACTGGGCTCTTACTTTATTTTCATTTTTTGTGCAGAGACTTCAATGAGATGGTTTCCTGTCTCTAGCTTCTTTCTCTTTAAATTCTTCTTTCCCCCCACAAGCAGCAATAAAAAAATGACCGCAATTTAAAACATTAATTTCAAATACTCTTGAACCTGAAGAAGTTCCTTGAGGCTTACAGGATTAGTCAAGCTTCCCAACATGGGCTTCCAGGTTCACACGCTCCAATATGTCCTCCTGTGTAACCAAGTGTACTGACACCACACTGCACCATCTTTGCCCCCTGCTATTCTTTCTGCCCACCTACTTTTTCTTATTGATTCATCTTATCGTCTGAACTTGGTCTTCACCCACTCACCTGTCTGTCTCCTTGGAAGACTGCTCTCAAAAGCAGACTGACCTGGTCCTATTACAGTTCAAGATTCCAGCACCAAGTAAATACAAAGCAGGCATTCAATAATGCAGAAACACTCCTGGGTCCTTAGAGTGAAAGGTCGTCTCAGACAACAATCTGCATCCACTGGCTGTTCCCTCTTTTCCTGATTGACCCCTCAAACCACCACAATCTTGTTTTTATAATTACATCACAGTTGAAAGTGTCTCTCACCACCTCTTAATCCTTACTCCTTACTGACCCTCCTGCGCACACGATATTACTGACACCCTCCACCCTTTTGAAAGACCACACGCCCATTTCTCTTACCACAGCATTATTTTCTGGTTTTCCTCTCTCTTTCCCCTGATCATACCTTGTACTGTCTCCTCCTTTGCCAATCACTCTGTAAACATCTGAACAGCAAGGCTTGTCTAAGACTCCTTGTGGGGCAATGTACACACTTCCTCTGCTACGGGTTCTAGGAAGGGCCTACAACTGTGATTCTTGACTCCGGTTTCACAGGTTCTAGGACTACCAAGGAGGAAAGGATGGGGTTCACAGTGGATACTTAATGAAGTGCCCCAAGTACTTCTAACAGGAAGCCAGGTACAAAACCTGTAACTTTAGAAGAGAACTTCAGATTTCTTCTCCAACATCCACAACTCCTCAGACTCCTATTTCTAACTGACCACTGAACACTTCCATTTGCTGCAGGCGTTCACCATGAAATCAAATTATGTTGAAAAGTAAAGTTACTATGTTCCCTTAGACCTGTCGCCCTCCTGGACTCCTTTAACTCTGTGCTGACATCTACCCAGGTACCCAAGCTACACACTAGGAAATCGTATGGAAAACCTTCCTACCTTATTTAGTCCTCAGTTGGTCAACAACCTCCATGTATTCAGTCTACAAAATGCCCTTTTACTTAGATCCTCCCTCCCTTCAGCTCATCACAAGCCCTCAGGGTCATTCTCTTGTCAACCACCTCCTTCCAGATTTCCTATCCAGTCCACACTTCACTCTGTCAAATATGACCTTTCTAGAGTACAGACTTCAAGAACGTCTTCAATAAAAGTCTCCATAAAAACAGAAGGGGCTTCTATCTGAACATGATAGTTCAGACCTAATGGAATAGTATAAAACCATTCACATTCTCAACCAGTTCCCTGGCTACTTCCCTAATCCAAATTAGAATCAAGCTCTCCAGGTTACTGTTCATCAACACAACACATCACACATGGATCATAAAAAATAAACCATGTCCACTGTCAAGCATACCCCCATTCCCCCCCACACACATGCACTTTTCACATATACACTGAGTACTATAATTTCCTCATCAAAACCCAATTCAGATGTCACCTACAACTATGGTCTGGATAAGCACCCCTCAAAAGCCCATGTGCCAAATGTTTGGTCACTGTTGGAGGTAGTAAAACATTTTTTTTTAGTTTTTTGAAACAGGGACTCACTTTGTACTTCAAGCTGGTCCTGAACTCAGCCTGGAGCTCAGCAATCCTCCTGCCTCTGCCTCCCAAGTACTGGTATTACATGTGTGAGCCACCACGCCTGGCACTGTGGTATGTGGTTGATTGCTGGTGGGCACAAGTCACCACACCCAGACCCAGCATTGTTGTATGTGGTTACTGGGGATTGAACCCTGGCCCTTGCATTTGCAAGGCAAGCAATGGAACCACTGAGCTAAATCCCCAGCCAGGTAGTAGAAACTTTAAGAGGTAGGGCTTATTAGGAATAAAGGTCACTGGGGGTATTTCCTTGAAAGGGATGCTGGGATCCTAAGGTGCTTCTGCTACCCGGCTCTCATGAGGCAAGGAGCTTCCTCTGTCATGTGTTTCTGCTATTGCTGCCTTCCCACAGGCCCAAAAGAGCAGACAAACTGACTATGGACAGGAATTTCCAAAATGTGCAACTTTCCTCTCTGAAAACTGATTTATCACAGGTATTTGCCACAGCAACAGACAGTTGACAAATAGACCTACCTTTCCTATAAAGCCTACCTTCCCTAGCATTTCATACAATTAGTATCACCTGTGATCCTAAGCTGTTTCTACATCTCTAGTCTACTAACTGCCAGAGTGTATAATGCTGTCAATATACCAGGCTTCCTATTAGCCTCAGAGGACCCAGAATGTATGTGTTTTTCCAAATCAAGTTATTGTTGCATTAGAGAAATTCTAAGAATGCTGGCTGCCCAAAATGCAAGTAAGAGAAATAAAAGAGAGTACTTAAATAGACCAAAGGCTTTCCCCAAAAGATCCAGATTTTCTCAGACTAGAAAAGTATCAGAAGAAAAAAAAGACTAATATTTTAAGTGCTCTGTTTTGATTATAAAACATATATAATACCATTCTTCAAGAATCAGTTATTTACATCTTAATCAAATAATGTTCTGTCCATATTACTGAATGTTCCATTAAATACAAGTTTGAGCCACCATTCTGTCAAATAAAGAGTGAAATCTTTTTTTTCTCATATAGCCATTCCCATGAAAATGAAAAGAGTGAATCACTGTCTTCAGTTTGGTGCAGTTGTCAGATAATTAACTTGCAGGAAGAACAAAATTTACAGCTGTGGACAATAGTAATACAATTCTTTTATCATGCTATCTTTTATTGGCATAAATCCCACTTTTCAATGATCATCTTGTTCCTGAATATCAGAAATCACTAGCAGTTTACACTAAAACATTTCCATGATGTTTCATTTCCAAATCCTATTATGGCCATTGATTCTAACAAACCAAAATAGATCTATCTCATTTTTAAGTATTTTTTTTAAAAAAGGACATTACAAAAAGTAAATTATCCAAGCAACCCCAAATCTTTCCTATCTATAATAAATTCTGAACATCAAATAAAATTAAACTATTAAGTAATGCTATAACAAAGTCAGAAAATGGAATCAGAGTAAAATATTAAAATCTTAAATTCTATACAATAAGGAAGTATATGTGCGGGGCCGGGGATTTAGCCCAGTGGTTCCAGCACCTGTCTTGCAAGCGCAAGGGCCTGGGGTTCAATTCTCAGTAACCATATACTATACTGGGCCTGGAGACTCACACCCAGCAGCAACCAGTACCACATACCACAGTGCCGGGCGTAGTGGCTCACGCCTGTAATCCCAGCACTCGGGAGGCAGAGGCAGGAGGATTGCTGTGATGTGAGTTTGAGGCTGAGCTCAGGGCCAGCCTGAACTACAAAGCGAGACCCTGTCTCAAAAAAAAAAAAGAAAGTATATGTGTAAGTTTAGGTGTTTTTATTTATCATCATCTCACTTATGTCCTTGCTTACCTCCCCTCTCACACAAATACAAACAAGACCAAATGGCCGAAACAAGTCTTGCTGCACGCAATTATGAATCTAGTCAAGTAGGATATGAAAGTTTGAATGAAAATAATAAAAGCGACAGCTTTATACCTTAGTCTTTCTGTTCCCTCTCCGAAGCGTAGGAACCAGATGGTAATCTTCAAGAACATTTAGACCAGGTTTGGAAGGACAACTCAGTGATAAAGAAATAACTCCATGTGCAAAAAACCCCACATATTTTGCAACCTTTAGCTATTCATTAGAAAAGCTGTAGTTCCATTTAACAGAGAAAGGGAAGCTGTCTTACAATCACTCTATACGAAATGCTACGGTATGCATTATAAAACGATTACATTTTCCACAGTTTCCTTTTCATATTTACACAACAGTATGCCAGCGAACACTGGAGCATTAAAAAAACTAGATTGAAAAATCTAACTATTATGCAAGTCTCACTGAACAAGGACACCGACTCCTAAGGGAAGCCAAGTTCTGACTGTTCTCAGCTTTTGCATGGCCAGGGAACAAGTGGCTATTCCCATGGCTTACTAACACGGTGTCACTTCAGGGCTAAAACCAAAATGTCTGAGGAAAACATTACACACTATCAATTTATTTATATTTCAAATGCAAAACTAACCACATCTTAATTATCAATGGAACAGAAAGCTCTCTGCCTCTTCAATAATAGTAAACAAAAGCAGTGTCAGGCAAACGACCCGCACCTTAGCCATGGCTCTTCAGCTCCTCTTCCAACTTTAGTACCACTCAGAATTTCCAATCCAAAAAGAAATTTCAGAAAAGTCCTCCTTCATGTTGTTAGACTAAGGATGACAACAAATAACAATGTTCCTCAGCAAGACGGCTTCTGGGTAATGCCATCCCACACAAGTCTGGACCCGGACTAGGGCCTCTGCTTCTATCCATTAAGCCCCTTGTCTTTTCTGTCAAGCAGCTAATATCTGGCATTTCAGCTTGGAAAAGACTATGCATTGGAGAAGGCAGGGCTGTGACACTCTCCTACAACCACAGGTGACAAAAACAGAAAACATGGTTTGTCATCAGAAAACCAAGATTCTGCTAAGCACAAAACTGCAAAACTATGCAAAGGTCACTTACTCCAAACTTGTATATCCTTACGCACAAAATAAAAATAATGCCAGCACCCTAACAGGGATGCTATGATGACAGTCAATTGAGATCACTAATTTAAAATCAACTAGCGAACTCCTCGGATCTTACGACTTTGTTGTGATATGTCACACAAGCCTAAGCCACCGCAGGACTCAACCACAAGTCTACCTGGGCACCTAAAACCTTGGAGTTAACAACTAAGGCCAGATTCCAGCCCAACCCCAGGTCACTGGAACTCCATGCTCTCAGCTTTTCCAATCATTTCTCCAGCTTTTTTCCCAACTTTCTTCCCCTTATATTTTATGCCACAATGTCAACAAAACATGAGTGGTATCTTCTACAATTAAGCAAAGGGAGTGCATTTTATCAGACCTAAGGATTTAAATATTTTTAAAAGGTGACAGCATTTATTTTTATGTGAATAAGAGAATACATACAGAACAATAAGCAGGCTATGAACAGATACACACACATATATTAAATGACATACACAAGGCAAGACAGTGTTTATACTACTATCATTCAATAGATCCCGAAAGGTACAGGATATGTGCCCATCATACAAAAGGGGAAAGGTAGTCCTACCCATGCAGAGAGTTGTGTTTGTTTTGAAGCATGTATACATCACTCCACAAGGCACCTGCAAGAATTTCCTCTGACTCAACCTCAGACAAAACACACTGAGTGTGTACACTGTTCTAGGCTCTGTTCTGAGAGCTCAATACATATGTACACATTCAATTCTCACCATAGCCCTACAAGAAACCCAGCATCCAGAAGAGTCTAGAGCCCACAGTGGTCCATCGAAACACAGCTAACATTATAAGTGAAGATGACAGGTTTTTTAACATAACCAAATTTTTCCTTAAAATTTGAAACATAGAGAATAAAACAACATGATCTTATTCTCATATTGCTATCTTCATGACTGTCTTTTTCACAAAAGTGTTATGGCATCTTTAAGGACCTCATGAATAAAGAGAGCAGCCACATGGTTCCTATAGTCCAGAGATAACTTCTCTGATGCAAATCAATTATATATTCCTATCTGTAATTGTGGAATTTAAAAAAGATAAAAACATACACCATATTTAGGGGCCCACTGAAAACTATGGGCTGTTCTGATGCCCTTAGGATCTATTTTACTGTGCAGAGCAGTTTTCATATAGCTAACATACTGCTTACCTTATTAAATTTTGCTTCAATGTAATAATGATTATTTTACAACTATTATCAGAAAAACTGCCTAGAATATAACACACTATTTTCTCAAAACACAAAAGCAGGCATGTTATCTAATGCTATGTAAAACTCACAAAGGTTGGCAGGCCTTTTGCACGCCTCATTCGTATGCATCTATCGGAGCATACCTTCTATAAAGATGTACTTATCTTCTTCAGAAAATTAAATCATTCCCACTTGAATACAATAGTATTTTTGTAGTTAATCTTCACTTTGAGAGTAAATTCTGGTAAATTTCCAAGCTCTTTAAAACCAAAAGACAGGCTGAGGACTTCGCTCAGTGGTTCCAGTACCTGCGTTCAAGGCTGAATTTAGGACCAGCCTGAACTACAAAAAGCGAGACCCTGTCTCAAAAGAAAAAAAAAGAAGGCATTCTGCTTATTAGTTGGCTTTAAAAGTGCTATCCAATACCCCCTGAAATTTTATCATTTCTCCCTGATGTTTTTCATTCATTTCTTCCTGTTAATTCTGATAATACTTTCAATGGAATATATTCCATTACACATAATAAGCATCTACTCCTATCCCCAACTTCCCTGCATAATAGTTTAGACAAAGGTCTTTTCAAATGACCCAAATGAACAAAATCTCCCTAGTAATTAGATGAATGTTAACAGAAGGAAGGAATCAAACAGAAGCCCATGTTACAACCTAACATATTTGTTCATTTATTCTGGTGGGGTCATATGTTTGTTTTAATTATTTATGGTAATTATAGCAGTTATGTGCTATAACATTTTTCCAAAAGAAATGGACTCTCAATATAATAAAACCTCCCAAATCTTTTACTGTTTCATCTGTGTCCTATATATTACTGCCACAACAACCAAAGAATACCACATTAGTTGATAACCAGAGACCGATACGACTCCATACAACTCGATCACTGGGCTATGGATATCCTCCTCAATCATTTACATCAACAGGATCCAAAGCACCACAAAATAATCTAAATTTCCTTGGTCTGGGTCAATTTTGTCAATTCTGAGAACTAACCTGGGAACTCCCTTGGGTCTTGAAAGGATATATAAATAAGCCTCAAAGCCTAGGGCATGAGCTTTGGGGGCAGGGACACAAGTGAAGGGAAGATGGAATGACCTCTCAGCCACAAAGCTTCCTAAACTGCCTCAGGGTATGGGTCATAAAGAAATTTAATTTCCTGGATTCCATATAAAACCCCCAAATATGAATCAATACTAACTCAAAAACAAAGAAAATAGCAGTTTCAAGCTCATTGTGGCTTACTACAACAATTATGTTCAATCCTTAGCCAATGAGTGGGAAGAGGAGAAAGAGCAGGAGGAAGCAGAGAAATGAGTACTTGCTAACTCTCTTTGGTTCAGAAAAGAAAAGAATGTGACAATTCTCAACTCACTAAAAATGTTGTTTTCAGCAAACTCATATTTCCACACACAAAAAAATTATGGTTTTAAGTGAGGTACACCCTTGTATTCTTTTTAAGTGTCATGTCACAACCCTCATAAAAATTTATGGAGGACCGGGGATTTAGCTCAGTGGTTCCAGCACCTGCCTTGCAAGCGCAAGGGCCCAGCAAGAGCCCAGGTTCAATCCCCAGTAACCACATACTAAAGTGCCAGGCAGGTGTGGTGGCACACGCCTGTAATCCCAGCACTTGGGAGGCAAAGGCAGGAGGATTGCTGTCAGCAAGGCTGAGCTCAGGGCCAGCCTGAACCACAAAAAGCAAGACCTCGTCTTTAAAACAAAAAAAATGGAGCAAGTGGTATTATCAGACTCATTTCACAGATGAAAAAAAATCTCCTCTTGTGCATGATAAGGTTGAGTCTGAAAGTTCAAGAGCAAATGAGAAGTCCTGAGCCACAAGATGAAACAAAATAGGCCAAGAGAATCTATGCTGGGTAATTAGAGAAAACAAGTCAAACCTTTCTATCCACCCTTCCTACCACAAAATGTGTAAGTGGAAGGAAAAAAGAAGCCAACTTTCAGCTAGGACCTGTGTAAACTAATGCCTCCCTAAAAAGGGAGTGTGGGCCCCCAAAAAATCAATGCAGAAGCCTAGACCTACTACTGGGGTCTACTGTCATACCCACAAGTGGAGCAAAGCTTAGCCTCAGTGGAACCTGGGCTCTTGCTGGGCCCTCGCTAGGCCCCTGAACACCAAGACTGTTTTAGAGAATACATCAAAGTATTTAAAATAACTTTTATATAGATTTTAATCTATTCTCATAACATTTCCATACAGGCATACATAAGGACTATAATTCTAATGTACTAAGACTTAAAGCATGTAGTTCTAAATTTCTAATTCTCCATCCATCCTTACCCACTGAAGACCACCGGAAGTACCTCCCTATACCATACTTCGGGTCATTCCACCAGTCTAGCTGATGGCCTTAAGTACAAATGATGCATAGAGCACATTCCTTCAGGAAACATGGTTTCTAGGCATTATCCCTCCTCACCATTCTAGTCAACTCTACAGCAAACTCACCAACGTAAAAAGATTTGGGGTTTCAAACTGCTTGTTTGATGAATTTCTGCTTCTGTCCTCTCAGTTAAAAGAAGGAGAAACATTCAATATTAAAACTACACAAAAATTAAAAGACAGGATTTTGAGTCGTGTATTGAGGTAGCAAATGAGTATATTTGAAAGGTCTAAAGTAGCATAGCTCAAAGGAATGCATGGGAAAATACAGTACAAGCCGTTAACTATTACAGAGCTAGAGTATCAATCATAATTAAATCACAATTTAATCTTCTGTATATACCTCGGGAGTTAATCTTGACCTGTTTCTTTGGAATCAGTTTTGGTAAAATTTAGGATGAAAGGAGGGGAAATTACATTCATCTGGTTCGAAAAAGAGGCACAGTCATGTAAGACTGTTATGAAAATGCCAAATTGGACTGGGGGTGTAGCTCCATGGTAGAGAGCTTGGTTATCAAGCCAGAGGTCAATCCCTCGTATCATCAAGAAAAGAAAAGCAGAAAAAGAAAGAGGAAGTGGAGGAAGGGGAACAGGTGAGGGGGAGAGTAGAAGCAGCTGACTTAATGAAAGTCTAAATCACTGGCTCTTCAATCACTCTAAATTTGTGAAGATATCTGCAATCTGAACAAAATATTCTGACTAAAGATTTCTATGTGATGATGCCGGAGGTAACTTTCTCTAGTTATGAAGGAAATATGTTAATAACAAGTACTTGCACATCTGAAAGTTTCCCTTTCGTAACCCAGCCTAACACCTCTGGAACACAAGCCATAGTCCACAAGGATCCACTTACTGCCAGTCAACTTTGCTAAAGATCATTTAACTATCTATATTTAAGCATTCAATCCTTTAAAAAGCTAAATAAGCTCTGAACATGTGCTGAGCTTTTTCATTATTTTAGTCTTCTATGAAAAATGCACTTGACCAAGAAATATTCAATGAAATGAACTGCAGCAGTAAGAATTTTACTGTATTTAGTATTAGAATGTGGCAGTATTAATTTTCACAATCTTTGCAAAGTTCCATATTACACCGTGAAGACCCACTTCAGACCCACTGATACCCCACAGCCTCTATATTATCTCTAAAGCTTGAACGTTAAAGCAGAACTTAAACACCACAATTAGTTAGACGGCTTTAGTTCCAAGAAGGCAAGTCCTGTAATAACCTAGATCCCACAGCCTTTAGAAGGAATCAAATTCACTATCAAGACAGGGGAAGATTTCTGTCAAAAAAATTCTTTTTCATAAAAACATATACTTATTGTTATTGTTTCCTAAATATACAACTAAATAAAAAGGAATATAAAAACAAGCCGAACAACAGAGGTTGCAAAATAAATAAAAGGAAAAGAATACCACAACTGGAGAGTATCTGGAAAACAATAAGGTCATTTTCCTCTTCAAATTCAGAAGTTCTTGACCCTAGATCTCAGCTACATGAAGATCCAACTGTTCACTGTGCTGTGCGAAGCTTCAACACATGCAGCACTACTCTGCTGACATTCACCTGCACAGGCTTAGGTTGGTGGTTGTCTTCTCCATGGACATGGGTTGTTGCCTCTTCCAAAATGGTAATAATATGAACACACAGAACCTAGTACTGCTAATAAATATTTATTAAACAAATATGCAAAGTTCTCAAGCTTTAAATAACACCTTGTTAACCATCAGTTATTACCTCTGGCTGGAAGGACAACTAGGAGCTTTTGTGCGTGTATAGTCTCTTATCTGGATATTTCAGAAAAAATAATACATCATTTCTCATGTTAAGAAAAATAAGTTAAGAAATTTTCCTCTTCAATTTTTAAATTCAATGTGGTTTGAAAAAAGGAATGATAAGTTGGGCATCTTCAACCAATTTAAACTTGATAAAAGTTAATTATATAATTATTTCTATCCATAAGAAATCATGAAATCATATTGGGCCTAACTTTCAAAGAGAAAAAAATACATAAAACTTAATGTGCATTAAATATTTATCTGCAGAATTAACATTAATTATAATGAGAAACCACTTAATGATTATTAAAAATTACTATACTTTTAAGTTCACTGTAAGGAGTAATTATGGTGTATATATTTACCCTACTCTATCATCTTACTTATTATCCTTTCAGGCAATAACGTTTTAAAAACTCCCCAGGTACCTCAGGGCCAAACTGTCTAATACTTGCTTGAACACTCTGCACATTACAGTGATTTATGAATAAGTATTCACCAAAGGACATTATCTACTTTCTATATGTTAATTTAGCATAAATTGACTATAAAATTTAAAAAACTCTCAAAGGCAAAGAATAAAAGTGTTTCCTAATATGTCTAATATATAAGTACAGATTATAAAGCAGGAGAAAATAACATCCACACTGTATGGACTGCATAATCATTCTTTTAATTGTCTATAATAAATGCAAGCAAAATTTTAAAACTTTTTAACCCTTCAAACGCTTTTCAATGATAGATCAAAGGCTAAATGAAAATATTTAAATGAGCAAAAAATCCCATTTCCAACCAAATATTAATCCCCCCCAAAATTTCCAAAGTTACAATTTACTATAGTCCTAATTTCTAATGATATAAAAAGAGAATATTTTTCAAACAATGTAAGACAAGTTAAAGTTGCATTGATACAGGAGTAGTGATCCTCTTTGACCCTTCAATTTTATTTCTAGATATTTATCTCAAAGAATTACTATTTCACACTATTTAAAGCTAGCGGGGAGCATTTTTAGCAAGTAAAATCAACAGAATTGTCCCACAAACAGAAACTTGCTTGATTAAATGACAATAAACACAAAGGAATACTGTGTAGTATTATGTAAATATGAACAACAGAATTATACTGAAAATGACTAAGACAGATTAAACAAAGAAAGAAAGTTGAAGGAGTATCTAAAATATTATATCATGCCATATCATGTAAAACTTTACTTGGAAGTATATATAACAGACACATTTTTTTTTATCTCTGAGGAATAATATTTCTGATAATTTAGCCTTTTACTTCTTGCATTAGTATAATGTTTTAAAAATCTTTTATAAATAGTACTTTAAAATCAGAAACTGAAAAAAATGGAATTATTTTCCCATTCCCCAACAAGTGTATATTTCATCATTTATCTGGAAATACAGCAAATCTGTTTGTAGTTATATATATCTTGATATTTTAAAAATATTGTGCTGTATGATTTTGGAATGGTTCTTACTCAGCACCTTGGCACATCTTTTTAAGTTACAAATACAAAGGACCTTTTTTTAAAAAAGGAACTGTTTTAATAGCTTTCTCATCCTACAAAATTAGGAATTCCCATAAATTCACAACAGCCACTTAGGTTTTAGAAACATGTCCTCAAAAAGAAAAATACTTATGTAATTTCTTGCAAAATTTGTCACAAGAACGCTGAAGTCCAAACACACAAGCAGACACACACACACACACAGACACACACCCACAGACACATACACACACTCACACACACACACTCTCTCTCTCTCTCTTTCTCTCTCTCTCTGATACTGACAAGTTCACTAGGATCTAACCAGCACTGAACTTCCTGAACTTCTGAGATCTCCCATTCTCCATCCAATCTTTTCTATGTTCAGAGAATGAGTGATGACTCAGAATGGAAGTGCAGCAGTTGTACAGGCTTCTGCACACGCAACAGAGCCTTCTGAACAACAGCTTCAATACATGAAAAGTATTTCTTGCCTGTGCTGGGCTGTTCTGTGTTGAATAACTCTGTTAAATTTGTCCATGGTTACCTGCTCAAAGAGAGCAAGCAGGAATATTTCAAGCTCTGGCTGATATCACTCTATAGGAAAACATCCACAGCAATTATACCAGAAAGACAGCTTGAGGTCTCAGCACACACAGCAGCAAAAAGGTACTCTCAGGCACTTTTCAGTCCAAGAGAAAGTGAGTAACAATCTCTCGGTAATCAATGTCGAGACCAATGACACGGTTTCCTTTCCCTGAAGTCCACTCAACTGTGGCAATTGGCTTATCAACTATACTCTTTAATGGTTCTTTAAAAAAATCCTCTCGAAAAAAATCCCACACAAATTATTTGTCTTTTTCTTCTCACTCCCCTTCCTTCAAGAGATTTAATATGTGATAGTCTGTTCTTCAAACAAAAATATATGCAAAGAACAGGTTACATAGACATATATAAATTTGAATGTCCTAGACCACATAAATGCAGACATTTTACTCTGTGAATTAGCTTGTAATTCTGGTGTTTAATATTTTAGGTCTTAGGACTGGGTCATACAGCGTGACTGACTACAGGGGATGAAGTAAAAATGATTTGTAATGAAAATTATGTAACATTATTCTCACTTTACTAAATCCCTTACCAATGTTTAGTAACAAAGCAAAGTCTGGCTTTTATTTACATTACAGACTTTAAAAAAAAAATTTAACCCTATAGTTTTACTATGAAAAGAGCAGAGAAGAAAGGAAATAATATAAGTTTTCCAGGGGAGGAAGGAGAATAATTATGGCAACAATGATATTTTTAAAATATTGATACAGAGAAAGAGTATTTTTCAAAAAGTATAAGACTTTGACATAATCTAAGCAACAGTTTAGAATAAAAAGTAGCACATATACTCCCAAGGAAATTCTGGACATAATTCAGGAAAAATGTCACTGGACAGAAGACCAAAATTGAATTCTAAATGTACCCAAATTGTTGACATTTAATAAATATGTTTCTTCAGGAACCTGGTACTCAATTAATTAGCTAAAGTACAAGCACTTTAACCAGAGAAGTTTCTCCGTAGCAGATGGTGAAACAGGATTTCAAAAAGAAAAACAAATGGGAAATTTTATTTAAAGTTATCTTTCTTTGGTTATTGTAACAAATACTTCACCAAAAGATATCAGTGAAAGATATCAAATGATGGCTGTATTTTATTTATGATGACAAAGGCAAGACTTAATAAGGAGCAGGGCCTCCTCACAATAGAGAGAAGCCCCCATGTGCTTCCTGCACTGAGCTGGATTCCCGGCCAGACAAGACTATTAAAAACCTGGCCTTGAGCCAGCTGGCAAGACCACACACCCAGAATTTTTAAGTTAAGGGGCCTAAGGATAAGGCCACCAACCAGGGAATAACAATGCACAGAGATGGTCTCTTTGTAAAATCTGTGTCGGAACTATCCTGCTCACTAACTAATCCACTGGTGTTCTAACAGTAATGAAGCCATACAAGTTAACTTGTGAAAACTGATAAAAGTGTGGAGATGGCTCCTGTTCAAAGATCATGCTCAATCTCAAAGAACATATGCACAGCTATGTAAACAGTAATGTCAACGCCAAACACCGGCCAAATAAATTGGACTCTTGACTTTATTCCTGACATATAAGACTGCAAACCTGACTTGTTCTAATTATTCTAACAGTCTGCTGATGTTTTTAGTTTCACACTGGTCTTGGCAATGAGCCACACATACAGATATCATAAAGCTATTTCCTTATCTAAACCTCAAACATGACAACATTACAACTTACTCCTAAGAGTTTGAAGATTATGCTACATGGTTAACTTCTGCGCTAATAAGTATTCTTTTTATTCCATCCATTATTGCTAAAAATCATTTACATAGATATCAGTAAAAGTTTCTGTCTTAAATGATTAGCCCTTGATTTTCTCTGAGGACTGAAAATTTGAAAAGTCTGTTATGATTCTTAATACAATTTTAAAAACATAGTGGTCCATTATCAGGTAAAGATGGAGATCAAGAAGCTAGAGGCTTCAATCACAGCAGCCACTCCCTTATTTACTGTTTCATTTGCTGGATTCTTCAGGGGTCATCCTTGGCAGGGGTGAGGAGGACTCTGCTGCTGTCAGCATTTAGAAAACCAAGACTATCAAGTATCAAGAACATATACATCTGTATAGAGCTAGATTACTGCCAAAAGTTTGGTTTTTAACTAAATATCGCCTTAAATTATTTGACTTAATTTGCCTTTATTTCTTCTAAAAGCAAAAGATGCTCACAAAAATTAGGTCTACCTGCAAATGTGCATGAAAGACATTACAGAATGTATCCACACTAGGTGTAGCCTTAACATTTAAGACATTAGGCATGTCCTTAACTATAAAAAAGTATTACCATCCCCCACACTAACCCAGAAACTCTCGCTCACATCATCCCAGTCTACAGGATCCTCCTTCAAGGTTACCCTCATGAGCAGTCACATCCAGACTCCTCTCCCTCCTCTGGACGATACGAAGGCTATGGCCTCCACACTTCCAAACCCCCTTGCTGGTCCCACACACCTTGGGAGGTCACCCTCCACTCCATAGCACTTCTTTAGTTCCTTGAGGCTTTTCCTAATTCACCAAAAAAATGCTCTGGCTTCACACAGCTCTGCTAACCAAGATTCCAGCTGTGGCCTTCATCCCTCTTTTTGTAGGATTATTCTTAGTCTACAAATTCTCTGAGCAACTGAAAATTCTAGTGCATTACCAGGCAGCACACAGTAAAACTTCACATGTGGATGACAAGCTGGCATGAAAACTGCTTTATTAAAAATGTCTTTGTAGAGATTTTCAGTAATCAGACAAATTGCACATGCTTATCTCTACTCTCTCAAGGAATCTCATTAAAATGATAGTTTTTTTTAAAAAAGTAAAGTTTTAAAGTATAAATCCACAAGGAGAAAGAAAACATGAGTGAAATAATAGCAGATAAGAGGTCAAAATTTTGGAAGCAAAAAGCAGACAGACAAGTGATAATTAAAGTTTTAATTTATTCTAGGTGTGAGGATAAGAAGCAAGCTAATTGAAACACAAAACCCAAAGACTCAAGAATCAGATGAAGACTGGGAGCTGGACACAGCAAGTGCAAGGAGTAATTGACAGCTCCCCTTCCCAATCCATCAGAAGGTAGGAGAGGATTACCATCTCAGATGACCGGAAGGAAAAGAGATGGAAAGGGCTTAGATAAAACATAGCCATTTCACAAGCATCAAGATCTCCACATAAAACCATCCATTTCCTCTCTAAAGAAATGAGGTGTTGGTGAAGACAGGAGACAAAGACTACAATCAAGAGAGTCCTCCAACAAAATGTCCCGGTTCCCAAGCCTGTGACAGGACAGTCACCAATAAAGAAAATGACAGGGAAACCTTTAAAAAAAATCCTAAAACCCACTTTCAGTGAGATAAACTACTGTATCCATGAAATAACAATAAGATAGTGTACGAAAGGAAATTTGGATGAACAAAAACAAGTTTGTGGAAAATAAAAGTATGAAAATAGAAAATTAAAAACTCACTAGACCAGTTGAAAAATGAACCAATAATTTTTGTTAAGAAATAGAAAAAATAAACCCATGAAAAAGAGATAAAAGATTTGAAATCAGAAGATTACTGCAATGTTTATAATATTCGATTAATATGATTTCAGGAGCAAGGGCAAAAAGCCTCCACCCTTCCTATACTCGGGATTGAACCCAGAGCCTTTTTTAATGAAGCTATACCCCCCCAGCCTATCTTTTATTTTTTTCAGACAAGATTTCACTAAGTTACAATGGCTGTACTCAAACTTGCAATCTTCTGCCTTTGCCCTTCAAAAGTCCTGGGATGACAGGCATGTGTCACCAGTAAACCCAGCTTCCTGCATCCTTTAGAAGAAGTTGGACAATGTGTTCCACCAAAATAAGGGAAAATAAGACCTTTAGAAAGCCAAAGTATTTTCAAGAATCACAAGATGTCTTCTCATACATATGCAGCAGACTATGAGTATAATAAAGAACAGAACAGAGGGCAAAGTAGAAGAGAGATGCTCCAGGAGCTTTCCGACTGACAAGGAAATCACACTACTACAGAAAGTCAGAGGAAATTGGAAATAAGCAACATGCCAAGTGCATCCTTCCAAATCACTGTCTGGTCTAGTCACTTTAACTGAAAAGATTTAATTCAGCTAAATTTACCTTACTTGAAATAGGGGATGTAAAACTGAGCCTTGAATCTTAAATTGCAGAGCTTTTAAATGTAACCATTTCTCCAAACAGAGAAAGAGTGACAGTTACCCACAAATATGAAAAAGGTTTACTACACTTTGATCAACTGATTGGTCCTTACCATACTGAGAAGAGATACACAACTCCTAACAGAGCTTTGAGGATAAATTGGTAATGTGTACCTTTTTTATAAGTAATTCAAGTTTATTAGTACTTTTTAAATATACATAATGATAGCATTCACCATAGGGAATTTGTACCAGTACATGACATATCTTTATACTCTGGTGATATGTACTTTTCAGAAAGGGAAGTAATGATGCAATTGTCAACTCCAGGATAACAGAAAGTTGCACCTTAAGGAAACATATTCATAGTTCATGACTCAACTATAGTTTCTTTATACAGTCTTTTTTTTTTTTTTTTTTTTAAATAGGGTCTAGCTTTGTAGTTCAGGCTGGCCCTGAGCTCACTAGGTAGCCCAGGCTAGCCTCGAACTCACAGCAATCTTCCTGCCTCTACTTCTGCCTCTGGAGTGCTGAGACTATAGCCTGAGCCACCACACTGGACACTGGGGTGTGAGGTACTGACTGCTGATGGGCATGATTCACCAGCCCAGCATGTTGGTATGTGGTTAACAGGAGACTGAACTCCGGACCTTGTGCTTGCAAGGTAGATGCTGGAACCACTAAGCTATTTCCCCAGCCCACTTTATACAGTTTTAACATTAATGCTAAACACTGATTTTAACCAATAGCTATTACAGTAAAAGATGATAGAGGGAAAGGGTAAGAGTGAACAAGGAAGTAAGCTTTTACTCAAAATTCATCCTCTTACATATTTCTGTATCATCACTCATCTAAATACACATCTCACACTAAAAGTTGAGAGTACTATTAACTTGTCTAAATATCAGTTTAGATTTTTGGTGTCTTTCTAACTCTAAAAGCAAAATTCATTAGCATTGTAGAATACCATTCTAAAGATGAAAAAGAAATATTTTTGAGATAAAGTCTCCCTATGTCGCTCAGACTGAACTCCCTCTGGACTGCAGGCTGGCCTTGAACTCTCAGGGATCCTCAGACTTGCGCCTCTCAAGTGCTAGGACTGCAGGTGGGTGACACCATACCTGGCTATGAATGATTTTTATAAATAAATTTAACTGCTGTATAAGTGCTGTAATTGTATGATGAAGGACCAATTTAGCATGATCTCTGAATGAAAAGAAAAATGAAGCTAGCAGACGTTACAAACTATTTTTTTAAAGTTTACTTATTAAAACAATGCTTAGAGACACACTACATTTTTGCCCCCTCCTGATACATGGGTATTCACCACTCTGCAAGCCTTAGTGCTTTCTATTCATATAGAGAGACATTTTCTCTTCTTATTTTAGAAAAAAAATTCAAACAAGATCCATCCAGTTTGTAAGTTACATTTCTGTTGCTTTCTAAACTCATCAATCAAAACAACAGAGGGGATTTTCCCAAATGGCAGAGCAATGAGTGCCAGCAAATCAGCTTCTTCAGGACAAAGTGTCTTGAGTCTGGAAAACAATAGCTTGTACAGGAATCAAAGTTGAGTGGAGGTTAACCGAGGACCAGAGGAGCCTGACAGAGAAGAAGTAAAAAGGACTGAGTGATACAGAAGGAAAAGACCACACCCAAAGAAAAGACTGTGCAGTGCCATTGACAATGGCTGGCCAGCTGAGAGATGGGAGGAAGTGTCAAACTAACAACTTTTTTGCTCACAGCACAGACCAAAATATCAGAGGCAAATGGAACCAGCAAAGAAACTGCTAGACACTGACTGTTTCCAGAGCAGGCTTCCACAGTCAGCAACTGGTGAATGACCTCAATACAGGATCTATAGGCACAATCACAGAGTAAGAGCTGGAGGGGACATCACTGTAGGGTATGAAACTAGGTCCCAAGGCTGCCTCACACCCCCAAACCACACTTCACACCCCAAGGTTCCCGGACTAGAAAAGGGGAAAAATAACTGCAGGAGACAGCCAGCAGTTGGAGAGGAGACTGGGGGGAGTTCTACTGAAAGGGAGGAGTTGTGACACAGACCTGGCTTATGCAGTCACAGGCCAGCTTCAGCCTTAGTTACACAAGATTAGAAGCTCACATAGGTGCCATGCAGGCAAATCTCTACACCTAGCACCGCCTAAGGTGCACCACCACCTTAGACTTCCAATGTGAACAGAGACAAGACACATCTTAGGTTAAGCTCTGCTCCTTAAACTCAGGCTGAGGAAAGAGCCATGCATGTGAAAAAAACAAAACTTTCTTGTATTATTCTTTATTTGACTATGGTATTTTATTCATTTTTTAATTTTAAACTTTTTTATTCTTTGCTGTTTTCTTCTTCTGTATATTTTCCCAACACCTGTAATTTTACTACTTTTTTTTTTCCTCTTGTGAGTAAGTCTATCTGTGTATGTGTGCTTCTCTTCCTCTTGACTATTTTAGCCATTATAGTTTACAGAGGGTATTTGGTGCATATATGTTTATCAATGTTATTTTGTTAGATTGTTCCCTTAACAATTATGTAGTGACCATCTGTCCCTTCTCAGCAGTTTCAGCTTAAAGTTTACCATGTCTGATTTTAGAACTGCTACCTGTGTTTGTTTTCAGAGCTTTGGCACATAAAATGTTTTCTATCCTTTAATTTTTAGTCCATGAATATCTTTTTGGATTAAATGAATTTCTTGACTGTAACAGACTGTTGGATTTTTTTGTTCAATCCAGTCTGTGTCTTTTAATTTGTAGAGTGGAGGCCTCAACTCCTCATTTTCACAAACAGATAGATGAACTAAACAACAACAACAAAAAGATTCCAGAGCTGAACTATATCTTTAAACATATTGTTTCATATAGAGCATTTTACCCCTCTACAACAGAGTATACATTCTCTTTAGCAGCACACATTACTTTTTCAAAATAGATGACATACTAGTCCACAAAGCTTCTTAAATAAATATAACATAATAGAAATTACCCTATGCATACTATCAGACCACTGTGCAATGAAAATAGAAATTAATGACAAAAGAAATTTTGAGAAAGGCAAAAGTTCCTGGAAAATTAATAATATGCTCCTAAACAACCAATGGGTCACAGGAGAAATCAAAGAAGAAATTTTAAAACTTTTGAAAATTAATGGATAGTGATGGTACTGAAACCTCTAGAACTCTAAGAAACGTAGTTCTAAAAGAAAAATTCATCATGTTTAATTGCTAACATGAAGAAAACAGAGCAAGAGCAAATAGATAATGTTAGGGGAAATCCTAAGATACTTGAGAAATGACAAACCAGCCCTAAATTGAAATTTTTTAAAAAGTTATAAAGATGTTAGTTGGAAATCAGTGAAACTGACACTAAAAGTTTAAAAAAGCAACAGATCAAAGAGCTGGTTTTTTGAATGAGTAAATAAAACAGATAAGCCCAAGCCAGATTTATCAACAGACAGAGAGAAGACTCACATCAATGCAATTAGAAATGAAAAAGGTGAGATCACAACAAAAACTTGGGAAATCCAAAAAAGAGTAACTACTTTAAAAAACTGTTCCAAGAGTTAGGGATTTAGCTCAGCGGCACAACGACCTGCCTCACAAGCACAAGGTCCTGAGTTCAATCACCTTTGGGTGACCGGGTATATTCCAAAAAATTTGCACATTTTAAAGAAACAGACAGATTTCTAGACACATACAAACTGCCAAAACTAACCCAAGAAGACATAAATATCCTTACTACCCAATAACAAGTAATGACATTGACAAAGTAATTAAAAAAAAATCTACCAACTAAAAAAAAGCCCAGAATGTGATATATTTACTACTTAATCCTACAAAACCTTTAGTGATGTTAAATTATCAATACTTCTCAAGCTAATCAAAGAGTTGAAAGAGATTTTGAGTGTTTTCAAGTTTATTTATAGAAGTCAGTGTCTCCCTGATCCCAAAACTGGATAAAGACCCAACTAAAAAGGAAAGCCAGGGCTGGGGATTTAGTTCAGTGGTTCTGGTGTCTGTCTTGCAAGTGAAAGGGCCCTAATTCAATACCCCAGTAACCACATATAATACTAGGCATGGAGAATCATGCCCAGCAGGAATCAGTACCACATACCACAGTGCAGGACATAGTTCAGGGCCAGCCTAAACTATAAAATGAGACCCTGTATCCAAAAAAAAAAAAAAAAAAGGAAAACCATAAGTCAATCTTTTTTTTTTTGTTTGGAGACAAGGTCTCACTTTGTAGTTCAAGTTGTTCCTAAACTCAGCCTCAAACTCAGCAGTCCTCCTGCCTCTGCCTCCAGAGTGCTGGAATTACAGGCATGAGCCACCACACCTGGCACTGTGGTATGTGGTACTGATGGCTGGTGGGAGTGAGTCACCACGCCTGGCATTATTGTATGTGGTTACCAGAGATCGAACCCAGGCCCTTGCACTTACAAGGCAGGTGCCAGAACCACTGAGCTAAAATCCCCAGCCCATATAGGTCAATCTTCTTAATGAACATAAATAAAAATTCTCAACAAGATATTAGCAAAAAGAATTCAACCCATTATCAAAAAGATCATACATAGCCAGGAATGAAGCTGTGGTTGCAGCGCCTGCCTTGCAAGTTCATGGTCATGAACTGAATTCCCAGTTAAAAAGAACTATGCATCACAATCAAGTAGTTTTCATCTCACACATAAGGATTGGTCAACATACATAAGCCAATAAATGTAATACATCACATAAACAGAAGCAAGGTCAAAAACCATATGATCACATCAAGAAGTGCTAAAAATACTTTCAACAAAACCCAACACCTATTCATGATAAAAACTCTCAAGAAAGATATAGAAGGAGTATATTGGAGTATGATAAAAGTTATATATGACAAATCCAATAGCCTGCATCATACTAAATGGAGAAAAGCTAAAAGCAGTCCCCCTAAAATCAGAAATAAGACTAGGATGTCCACTATCAACTCTTCTATTAAACAATGTACTTGAAACATCAGAGTAATCAGGCAAGCGAAAGAAAGAAAAAGGATGCATATAGGAAAGCAAGAACTCAAATTATCATTTACAGATGACATGATACTGTACACAGAAGACTCAAAGAACTCCATCAAAAAACCCTTATAATTAATAATGAACTTTAGCAATGTATCAGGATACAAGATCAACACACAAAAATTATTAGCATTTGTGTTCAACAATGAACAGGAGAAGAAGGAATTTATGACATATGAATGTCTAATGACAGCTAAGGTAAACCATTAATGACCTTAATAAGAAGCTCAGTTCAATGAACCAAAAACAAAAACATGAAATTTATCTGCATGCAAAGGATCCACTTTCATTTATACAGGCCAACACTTCTGCTAAATCCCCCGTCCTTATCTCACCCAGATAAGAGTCCCTCCATGCTGCCACGGCACAAGGAAAATCACCTACACCTAGCCTCACTACTCAACTTCTCTTTTTGTAGTGTTCCTTTCTAAGTCCTCAGAAACAAAGACCTCATTATAGCATCCTGATACTCCCTGTTTACATGAGAACACACAGCAAACATTCAAGACGTGTGTTGTGTATAACTAAAAGTAAGTACACTCAATTTATAGTACAAATTGTTTTTCTCTCATGAATCATTTTACTCAAATAATTATATTTTAACAAAAAACTTCGCATTTACCAGCATACATATAAAACCAGTACTATCTGCCAAAAATAGTCAATAACCACAAGAAATGAATATCATGAAGATGATACAGTACAACTATAGTCTAACTGGATAAGAATGTCTGCCCAAAGCAGGATGAGGCCTTCTCTGGCGAAAGAGAAGGAGGTCAGCGGGGGCCAGGAAGGGCCAGGATGGTGCTAAAACACACTCAGGGCAAAGAGCTTTCAGTCTTCCATGGGACAAAGAACTTTCTTATCATATGATCAATGCTAGCTAATGCTGTCTCTGCAACAACCAAAAAGGCCTTAACACCCACGGAATGTGTCACACACACACTGAGAAATTCTGGCGTAGACAGTCTCTACAAGAGGGTTTTGCTCCACAGAGAAACTTTTCCTCAGCTTCAGTGTAAGCATTGATGTGACCACTACCATACCACAGAAGACTTGATACCTCATCTCCCAGACCCATATTCCACTGCCACGGAGTTCTGTCTCCACTATGAAGGAATTATTTTCTTTTTTTTTTCTTATTTTTTAGGTTTTTTGAGACAGGGTCTCACTTTGTAGTTCAGGCTGGCTCTGTGCTCAGCCTCAAACTCACATCCCAGCAATCCTCCTGCCTCTGCCTCCCGAGTGCTGGGATTACAGGCGTGAGCCACCACGCCCGGCACTGTGGTATGTGGTGCTGGTTGCTGCTGGGGTGAGTTTCCACGCCCAATACTGTTATGTGATTACCGGGGATCAAACCCGGGTCCTTGCGCTTGCAAGACAGGCGCCGGAACCACTGAGCTATATCCCCGGCCCATGAAGGAATTATTTTCTATAGCACAGCAAATCTCTATCAAAAAGAAATTAATTATGATCTATTCTACATAAAAACTCCTGGGGGCTTTCCTTCATATGCTTTGTCAGTGACTAGTGTTAGCATAAAGATCTAATTCACCCATTCTCCAAGGCTCCCTGCTTACCTGCTTCATATACTTACTATATGTGGTACAAGACAGAATTCTAAAAACATGATCTGCTATGAAATAAAGTAGCTATATTTCCAATCTACTCAAGGGAATTAGTTACAACATAGGAAAAAAGCCACTAAAAGTATACCTACAGTAACCAGCAAGATAGGAAACCAGCCTGCTAGCACACAATAAATTCCTTAAAAATCCCAAGGCAGGGCCGGGGATACAGCTCAGTGGTTCCGGCGCCTGTCTTGCAAGCACAAGAACCCGGGTTCGATCCCTGGTAACCACATAACAATACTGGGCATGGAGACACACCCCAGCAGCAATCAGTACCACACACCACAGTGCCGGGCATGGTGGCTCACACCTGTAATCCCAGCACTCGGGAGGCAGAGGCAGGAGGATTGCCATGATGTGAGCTGGAGGCTGAGCTCTGGACCAGCCTGAACCACAAAGCGAGACCCTTTCTCAAAAAAAAAAAAGAAAAAAAATCCCAAGGCAAAGTTAAAAATACAGCATCTAACCTCAGAGCCATCTGCAAACTTGTATTAGAATATAAGAGGCAGAGATTTCACTGGGGTCTAGGTGAACCTTTGTCAACAGTTCACCACCTTGTACCTAATCACAGGTATTAACTCACCACTGAAACACCTGGACTTTTTTACACTGAGTTAGATGGATGTCACTGGCCAAACTCCAGAATTCTGCAAATTCTTTCATCCATTTGTTAAAAGTATTGTGAAGCAACACATTGGTCCTAGATGAAAGACCTACAACAGGAGTAAAACAACATCCCTGCCATTCCAGAGCTTGTGTTCTAAGAGAAAAATCAAAATAACGAAAGCACAATTATCGCCCAGGTGGTGACACATGGAGGGGAAATAAAATAGGGTAGAGTAAGTAGGAAGAGTATACAGTTTCACTGAACTCAAAGGAGGTATCACAAAGAAGAAAGACAGCATATGCTGCCAAGTTCTGGCCAAGGACTTTCCCAGAAGGAAACACGGTCCCAGGAAGGCTAAAACACATACTATGTGAAGGTGGTAGGGCCATAAGGCCTCAAAGTGAAATGAAGAATATCAGGTGAATAGCTAATGGCTGACATACAACCTCTGAAAAGACCATTAAGGTTGCTGCACTGAAAACAGACTCTGATATAGCAAGGGGATTCCATCAAGGAGTCCACTGATGGCCCATGTGGGAGACACTGCCATTTGGGCCAAGGCAGCAGAGCCAGTGAGGTGGTGAACAATACCCATTTCTCCACGTATTCTGAAGGGCCAATGGGCTTATTTAACAGAACAGAAGACTGGGAAAAAGAAGATGACAAGCCATTTGGACCCTGCAACAAAATATGGGGCTGCTACTTACTGAGGTAAGAAAACCCCTAAAGGAGATAAAGGTAGGGAAATTTTTACACAAGAGAAACTTTGGAAGTGTTGAAAGTAATTGTGCCTTTTTTATACATCATAATGAAAAACCTCTCTCTCCACAATTTAGATGCAATAATCAAATTCACAGCCTCAGGCAGGGATTTAGCTCAATGGCCATGCATGTGTCTCACAAGTGCAAGGTCCTGAGTTTATTCTTGCTATCACACAAAAAAAAATTCACAGCCTCTCTCAAAATGGATACATTCAAGTGACAAATTCTTTGACTGATGACAGAAGACTTTGATTCAGAAGTAAGGGATGCATTTTGTTTATTTTCAAATTTCAGTATCGTTCCGCAGTACTGCAAATGTCCTGGCAGAGGTGAATCCTCCTGGAGTCCTCCCTCTCCTTCTCTGTTCTATAATTATTACTCACCTCCTGGCCCACTGTACATGGTAGAAAACATACTTAGCTCTTGGAATTACTCGAAGTGTGCTGCAAGGCATCTGATGTCCTAAAAGCCAATGATGTTGCTTGTATATCACTTTGCCTTCCTTACTCTCAAAAACAATAATAGAGAAGAACACACAAGAGTCTAGAGAAAGAATAGCCAATTCTCCCTAGCAACCAGGTTGAGGTGGAAGGGAATTCTAGTCTTTCTCCTGAGACTACATCATCAAAATTTAGGCAGTTTAACAGGAATAAGACCATGTCATTTTCATGACCAATGACAAAGAATGTTCAAGCACAAAGAAGAGAAGGTATGACTTTTTTCTTCATTAAGCCCAGGACACCAAGAACCTCCAAGGAGGAAACCACTTAAAATGTTATGAAAATGGCTACTAAGGTTATCTGAAAATCATGTTGGGAATTCCACAGCAATATCCTAACTGAAAGAAAAGAAGTCCATTTTTTGGCTGCCTACTCTAAAAAAGTATCTGAATTCACAGAGATCATGGGCCAATAATTATTTATTCTGCCCTTTTCCTTTTCCCCAGGTCTCCCTGGAAACAGTGAAAATGATGGTAGTAGTAATGATCATAGCACAACATTCAATCCTGACTTTTAGTCTTCTAAGAGCTACTGCTGGCAAGTTTGCTTTCTCTGTCCTTGGTGGCTGGTACTGGCAAACAATTCTGCCTGTCCTTTCTGCGCTCTTTCTACAGATGAAAATTGCTTTCCCATCAAGCATTTATCCCTATCTCATCCCTAAACTTGTGCAGGGAAAACTAGTTTTGCCAAGTCTCAAGACCATTAAGGCAAAATAAATTACTTAAATTACTACTAATTAACTAAAATGACCAATGTTTACATTTAATATTTGCTTTTTTTTGGGTGGTGCCAGGAATCAAACTCAGGACCTCGTGCTTACCATTGTGATGTCACTGAGCTAATTCCCTAGCTCAATACTTGCATATATTTTGCTACTAACAGCCTTGCTTTGCTCCTGGATGTTTAAAGATTTACAGAATTTGACTGGGATCTTGTCCTGTGATTAATCCAGAAAAGCTAATTTCATTGCATGGTCTGTTCAATTGTTATGATTCTTATTCTAAGTCAATACTGCACCAATAAAGAGCCATGAATATGACTACTTCTTTGGATGACACTTTGTTTTTTACATTAAATATACTTCGCTGAAGTAACAAGGAAGCTGAGTACTTTGCATTGTTGTAAATACATAAAATGACTAAAATCTTGAGATGGGGCTATTTAAGTGTGCTGGGGATACAGGTATCATACATATATCCTTCCCATACTCAGGATCTCAGCTCTGGAACTTCACACTTTTCTACTCCTGGTTCCATGGCTAGTTCTTCCTGGGGAAGCTTGGATTAGGCTAGACCTCTTGATTCAAGGGACGAACTCCCAAGGCCTTTCTGAAAGGAAGAAGGCCGCTTCTCTCTCCTCTATTTCTGGATTTTCCCTTAGAATTCTCTTCTCTTCTCAGGTTCCTATCTATTTTCTTTTTCTGCTATACCGTTTTCTTAACTGCATTCACTATAGATTTAAAGTTATTTTTCAAAACTAGAAAGGCAAAATACTCTCAGTAAATGTGTTTCATATAAAAATAATCAAACTGCCATAAAGAGTCCTTTCTTGTAAAGAAATTAACTACCGGTTGGCTATAAATATAAAGGCAAAAAACTTTTTCTACATCCTTAGAAGAAAACTTGTTTTAAAAGAAAAAAACAAGCAAAGCCGTTTAGCTCTTTCGTGATGGTTAAAAAGAAGTGAAAACAACAGCATAAAACACAAATGTGAAACAGTTCAATTCTAACTTAATTTTACATAATTTATCCCATTGTTGCACTACAAGGACTTATATTTGGAACTGCTGCCACAGCAGTAATGTGTGTAAGTAACAGATGGGTCTTTCCCAGCTTCTTTTTGCAGCTCCAATTGTGTCAGCCTTAAAATTTTCCATACATCAATAGGCATTCCCAAAGTACTACATATAACACAACAGGTAAAAGATGTTACATGAGAATAACTTTACAAGTAATAAAATTTAAAACTAGAAAATAATTCATTGCACTGATTCCTCTGAGCGTAGGCCAGTTTCACCCCTCTAGAACACAGTGAGTTTCTGATCCGTGTGTGTCTCTGACAACCTTTCAAAGGGGATGAGCAGTTCTCATTGTGGCTCAGGGCTGCTGAAAGCAGTCACGTGGGTGTGGGCTGGGACCACTGAAAACAACAGAGATCTCTGCAGTCAGATGGGGCTGATATGAGCATTCCTAGATGTCTAAAGTGGCCTAGGAAATTCTAACATTCAGCAAAATTAGATATGCATCTAACAAAGCCCACTCAATTATTTTATTTTTCAATTTATTTTGTGGAACTTTTGTTGTGGTTCAATGTTTGCTTTTGAGATAACACTGTGACTAGCTGATTTTACAGATGTTAGGTGTTACCTTTATTTGAATTATTAAAATTATATATATACATATAACATTTGTTTTGTAAACGTGAAATGAATTTCTAATATATTCAAATAATTCCAATACTACTTGAAGCATACAATTAAGATTTACATCTCAAAAATAAAACTCTAGGGCCAGGGAGTTAGCTCAGTGGTTCTGGCACCTGTCTTGCAAGTGGAAGGGCCCAGGTTTGATTCCCTGCAACCACATACACAATACTGGGTATGGAGACTCACGCCCAGCAGCAATCAGTACCACATACCACAGTGCTGGGCGTGGTGGCTCACACCTATAATTCCAGCACTCAGGAGGCAGAGGCAGGAGGACTGCTGTGATGTGAGTGTGAGGCTGAGCTCAGAGCCAGCAGGAACTACAAAGCGAGACACTGTCTCCAAAAAAAAAAAAAAAAAAAAAAAAAAAAAAAAAAAAAAAAAAAAAACTCTAATAGAAAAGCTTAACAGAAATTTAAAGTTCAAAGTCTGCATGTGGAAAGACATAAAATAAGTCATATAAAATACATGAATGATGAAATACTACAAACTATCAACAGAAGACTGGCCCTCTACCTTGTATAAAATTTGCAAAATATCTAAAATAATATAAATAGTCCAGTAAAGACCAAATATATCAATATAAACTTCCTTCTATGGTAGCTTCCTAAACTACAACTGAAATCATCTCATGTTTTCTAATTAACTTTTTAATTATAATCTAATCTTGTCTTCCTTTTGGGAAAAAGGCTAAAGAGTTAAAAATCTATATTTAATTCAAGATACAGTCTCTTCTAACACAGATCTAACAACAATATCATACTGAATGTTTCAAATATAAGATTTCCAACCATAATATAAAATATTAAAGGAACATTTAAGTATTCTTATTCTATAAATTTAAACTTTAAGGAGAAAATAAAAATTACCATATCTATAGATCTTTTCAAAAATATTTTTGTAGTACAAAATTCCCACCTATGGAGAACTTTGGCATTAAAGCTAGTAACATCTGCTATCTACTTGGAGATGGAAACATAAGGTGTTACTGCATTTTGTTGCTGAACCTCAGATACCTTCATGTTCAGCACCAAAGAACAACCGAGGAACCAAGACAAAATGTGGCCAACAAAAGGTTATTGATTTATACCATCAGCAGATGACTTCAAACATTTCAGATGCACAAGCAAAGTTTCTTGGCTCTGAGGCACTCAGTACAGTACATCAATGCTTGAAAGTGCTGTAATATCATAACTAATGAAATCCCACCACATTTTATTATTTAATGACCAAAATAACTGCCTTCATTTTATTAGTTGTATTTTAAATATATATGCATACAACATATTTAATGTAAACATAAACATATCTCAGCATAAGAATGCCATCATACAAACATTCTGTTTTAATACATGTGTGAACACATATATACATAAAGACATGGATCAATACAGACACTATTCAAAAGTTAGGAGACTGAACATAAAATAAGTCCTAGACATTCATTCCTCTCTACTGTGTCAAGTCTTCCTCATCCTATCACATTTCTCAAAAACATAAGTTCTAAACCATTTTTTAGACAAAACCAAAAAAAAAAAAAAAAAACCAAAACCCTGATCCCTGAAATTTCAGATACTAAGTCCAACAAATATTTCATGTCAAAAATACTGTGGAATTTTTATGCCTTTAAGCTGCCCTCCTCTACTGATTCTTTATTTTCAGAGATACTGTTTACATTGTATCAAAATAAGACTCCAGTTACTTTTAAAAGGAAAATATTTCCCACAATTGACCAATAATATAAAGTAACAAAGGTGAGAATCCTAGAAATTGCTTGGCAGTCTGAATAACCCTAAAGAAAACGTCTATTTTAGCCAGATGATGGTAATGTTTATCTCCTTTTTAGAAACAACCCCTGCCAAAATAAACATTTGCATTGGAAGAAATGTGTTGGCTGTAAAGAAGCTACCAAATAAAACGCTTATGTTCTGAAATAAGTACTTAACTCAAAAAATATGCTGCAAAATAGATATAACCAAGGAGCACAGATGATAAATTAGACTCAAATTAGAATTACAGACTGCTTTTGAAAGATTCCTCAAAAAGAAACCTGTTTCTAATTCAGTTTCACATTAACCTAAAGTGCTAAGTTCAGATAGATCACTATAACAAAAATAATACTTCTATTTAATTTTGCCACTTTTAAGCAATGATCATATTGCAATTTTGTTGTAAAAGTTTTCACAACATCAATTTTTTTGAAAACTAAGTTATGTCTTCTCATTATAAAAGCATTCATGAAATTATATCGCTCACTGTATTTTCTTTCCCTTTACTTCTGTAATTCCAACAGGAATCAGACTATCAAATATCCACAAGAAAGTAAGGATAGTTAAAATATCAACCCCAAGAAGGACTTGGGATTTAGTTCACTGGCATCGTGCCTCCCTTGTAAGCACAAGGTCCTAAGTTGGATCCTCGATACCAAAAAAATAAAATATCAATGCTCAAATTCAGGGAAAAACTCATACTGCATAATTAAAATCTGTTCCAGCCTAACAGAAAACTGAATTTTTTCTGGGTGTTTTTGTTTGTTTTTAGGATTTCAGTTTGTCTTTATTTTGCTTTGAGTTACTAGGGACTGAACTCAGGAGCACTCCACCATCAAGCTTTATTCCAATCCATTTTTTTTTTTTTTTCATTTTCAGATGAGGTCTTGCCAAGTTGCTGGGACAGACTTTGAAACTGCAATCATCTGGGCCCCGTGTTCAAGTAGCTGGCATGTACCACTACACTCAAGTCATAAAAAATCTTTTAAAAGCAAATTGGCAGAAGTTCATGTATAAATAAATAAGTTATGGAGGACAAGCAAGATGAAATAAACCTCTGCTTACCCAAAGCTCTGATCCAGTAAAGAATATCTAGGTGTCTTTGAAAGAAAAACTTCAAAAAACAGATTCTGGTAATCTTAAAGATTATATATCTATGTAGCTCTGAGTTAAATGGAATCAACCACTGTACTGTTGTTAACCATCCCCAAGTTTGAATTCCAGGAGCCTGGAGGCAGAACATTCTCCACAGAGGCATAGAAATTCATTTCCCCTCTTGACTCAACAAAAACTCAAGAAGACCAATTTTTAGGGAACCGTGCAAAAGTAATCTCTTTAGATATATATTTGCCCAATGACATGAGAGAATCAGCAAATGAAAGCCACAAATCTAGTTCCAGCTAATAAAGACAAAAATGATATATTATTATCGTGTCATGCTTTGATGATCCAGTGATGAGTACATTTCTAAAATAAAATTATCGCACAAATCAAGAATCACCAGTTTAATACAGTACTAAATCCAAATGCTCAGTGGCTAGTTCCTCCTCTCAGAGACAAAAAAAAAAAAAAAAATTTTTAAAGCAATATACTATCCATGCTAAATTTATAAAAGCACTCCAATTCTTTCTAACCAAATACTCATTTAAAATTCCTATCACAGGAGTGGAATGTCAGCCAGGAATCAAACTGTGACCTCTGAGCCAAAGACAACTTACTACTCAACTGGTAAGTGGGCAACTCAATTTACAAACTTGAATTCCTACATTTTAATCCTTTGCAGAAATATACAAGCAATATTAAACGAACTTGACTCAGCTCATTAAAGGTTCACAAACCAAACTCAGAAAGCTCTGGAAACCATCCAAAGCAAGGTCACGCCTAGGTGGTGATGTCCACTCAATAAATACTCAATGTCATAATTATCTTTCCACTCTTCCCCTGAAGAAAACATTAACAGTCAAAACTATAACAATGTTTAGACAATTAAATTAATCCTGGAAAGAAATGGATAAGACTAGCAGCCAATCACAGTGCCAGGAAACTTGTTTATGGATACATTTATAATTCCCAAAACTTGTAAACGAAGCAATTCATTGAAAATTCCTCACAAAAAAACATAGAATCAAGCTAACAAAATAAATGCATGTGCTCTAACAACTTTTACTTAAATCCTTCACTAATTATTTTCCATTTCAAAACAATTAAAAACTGTTCACATGGACCTGATGTTATAAAATCTGTTTTCTTTAAAATGTTACACATAACAGAAAATACATTCACAACTACTTTTAGCTTTTTAAATTTCAGAACAGCATACAGCTTTTCAAAGCTGCATTATAACTAAAAGAAAGGGTGAAAACGTAGCATATACAGACTCTTAATTATGATTGATTCAATACGAAAGCTTGACATGTCTGCAACCAAGATATTCAGTTTCATACCAGACACACACTATTTTCTTTTCATTATCAAAAAGACCTGTGCATTTAGAACTAGCGAGTAATAAAATGGTAGCCATTCTTTATCACTAACAATAAAATGCCTAATCTGAAACCTCAATTAAAAACTTGCTGAAATACTTGATAAACAATCTTCAGCAATTTCTTCCCTCTATTAAGAGCTGTTACATTATACAGGTATGTAAGACTCACAGAAATTACATAAAACCAAAAACTAACAAAAATGAGTTACCCTATACATACTATATTTTGTATGTCCTTTAATATTAACCTTATTCATTGTACAGGGGGATAATAACATTTCCTAAGTACAGAAATCATTCTTCACATACTCTCTCCACCTACTTGACTGCCACTTTGGTTCTGCAAATTCAGTCAATGTCTAAAATTTTTAGGAAGACTAAGCACTAAGAAAAGAGTTAAAGAAACATCTAGTTCTTGCCCTAAAAAGTGCCGTGTGAAAACAACTTTCCAATCTCACTCACCTCGGGAAGATATGATAAGACAAGAGGCACTGAAACAAGAGGCATCACAGCAAGTGTTCTTTTTCCACTTGCCCTTCTCTGCCTCTTTCTTTTCTGTGGCCAGAATACCATGTGGAACTATCAGCTCCAAATCAAATCAGCTACAGAGTGCAAGGAGGGCTTTACCTGCTCACTACTTCTTCCCCTCAATAAAGACACAGTCCTAAGGCTCCAAAAGAGTTCCTTGGAGGGTGGGGGTTGGTGAGGGGTAAAATAAAGCAATAAAAATCACTTGATTTTATCATTTACAAACTATCTCCTCACAATTAGCAACCTCATTTAGAGATTGCTACTCTAGGAAGCAAACTATTGCTAAAAGAAAAGAGTAATGTGGGAAAAATGAAGAATACATTTAAGTGTGTGGCATTCTGAGTAGCTTTTTTATTTATTTATTTTTTTGAGACAGGTTCTCACTTTGTAGGTCCTGAACTCAGCCTCAAAATCACAGCAATCCTGCCACCTCTGCCTCACGAGGGCTGGGATTACAGGCATGAACCACGATTCCTGGCATTTTGTATGTGATTACCAGGGATTGAACTCAGGACCTGAGCTTGCTTGGCAGGCGCAAGAACCACTGAGCTAAATCTCTGGCCCTTTGAGTAGCTAATTTTTAGTCATTAGGCAGTAAAATCCTCTGACAATAGCTAAAGTTGTCTACTTTTTTTACCCTGCAAAAACTTTTTGGACAAATCCAGAGAATTTCCTCAGAGGAAATGTCAAGCTCCAGAATGGGTTAGCAGGAAGCATTACGATACGCTCTAGTCTGAAGGCAGCAAAACGCTGCACCATCCTGACATCCTAGGGGTGTCATGCACAGTACAGCAATTTATACACAAGCCTATCTAGTATTCCTAGCAACTAAATACCCTAACAGGTCTAAATCAAATTCAGTCTTCTCAAAATTTCATGTTCCCTTGGGCCAATATAACAAGGACACATTCTGAAGTATCTAACAGATTGCCAGAAGGTGCATGGTCATTTGCAGTTCCTCATTTTGACTCTGGAGAAAAAGATCAGATCTTGTGTTCAAGAGAAGGAAACGTCTTATGTCTTACTGAAAACACAAAATGCATCAAAATCTAGGACCACAAATCTAGGTCAAATTCCCATAAAAATACAGAAACCTTTTTCAAAAGATATAGAAGACTAAGAAATGAAAACAAAATAAAAAATAAGAAAAAAAACAAAAAAATAAAAAATTTCAAGTTCATGCTATCTTCCAAGCAGAATGACTTGAAAACTCACCTAAAGATAGTCTATTCACAGCTCAGAATCTGACAATGACCTCAGAAATGTGAGAATGCCAAGTACACTTAAGAGATTACATCTATACAACTGGTTGCTCAACTATGACATGACCCATCTTTAAAATAAAGCTAGCACTTACTGGGCTTCTACCAACAGACATTTGTCCACTTTGCTGTAAGAAGTTCAACTTTCTATCTTTAAAGAAATAATGAAAACTAAAAGAAAACAAAAAAACAGTGAAATGTCTCTAATTCTCTTAATACCAATCTTACAGACAATGAGAACGCTGTTAACAAAAGAGGAAAGAGGACAGAAAAACTAGCACCCACCTGCTGCTGAGGGTACTGCATGCCTCCCAGGGCCCCTGGGGCCCTGCCCTGTAAGCCGAGGGGGTATCGCTGTGCCCCTGGGGGGCCATAGGAGCCTCCTGGGTAGGGACTGCTCTGCTGCGGTTGGGAATGGGGGTTACTGCCCATCCCATACAACTGAGGTCTCTTCATCACCATCGGGTCCATTGGGCTGCCCTGTGAAGAAATGCACAAAGGAGTAGGTTTATCAATTTATTATTCATTACAAACACGCAATTTTTGTTATGTTAACACATGCATTAAAACACAACTGTTAACTTGAAAATATTAAACCAATGGTCTGACAAACATCCAGAGACTATTAGAAATAGACCTAAAGGGATAAAAGACTTAACTTTTAGGAAGGTATTATCAATTGAGAGGGATCTGAAATAAACCATACAAAGGAGTATTTTTGCATCTTAAGTATCTGAAATTCTATTATGCATGTAGGAAATGAATGTGTCATTTGTAAATAGCACTCTGCTCTTTCCAACTTACTAGGAATAAAGGCAAAAGATACTACGTGATTACCAATACTTTCTGATTTTAACATGTCCTTAGACCAATTTCCTTTTAGGCCTGAGTCTGCAAGTTCAGATCAAGCATTACTATATCTGACTGCTCATAAAAAAAAGTTAAAGGGAAGATTTTAGACAACACGAATATCTAAGGTAGAATTTGCAAAGATCACTATATGCAGGAATAAGCCCCAGACTATGAATCACAAGCTGTCTTCCCTTCATCAGCAAGCATCTTACCAAACATAATCAGTTCAAAACTAGACTCTAATTTTTATTTTTGATTTACTGCATCAAAGCCTAGGCCACATGGCCAAAGCATGGGGAAAGCCAGGAGTTAGGGCTCAGTGAGCCCCTAACCCCTAGGCAGAGTGAACAGCGCAAGAAGTTCCTGACCCAAGGCTAACTGCCCAAAGGCATGCATCTAAGAGATCTTCTCTCCCTTCAAAACCACATAGTGATCTGTAGCATGCGCCAGACTAGGTATTTACATGATACATGGGGAGTCACTGAAAGGCCCGAAGATTACCAAGATAGGCAGGACAGCTTAAGAGGTGGGCTCAAGGGAGAAGAACCGCCTGGTGCATATGAAGAAACATAGCAGTTTGGATTAACTGAAGCAGGAGTCTGCAGAGAAGCTGTCAATGGGGGTAGAAAACCAAACGGGGGAGGAGGGGACAGGGCCACTTGGTACCATCTTATGGATAAATCATCGAGTTCTTTTTCCAAAGGCTGGTGTTCACAGCCACCTCTTGGTAAATCTGCTGTCAGAAAGGAGTTGAAAGCAGGTGGGGCTACTGCACTTTCAGGTATAAAACTGTCAGCAGTGCAAGGAAACACCAAGTCCAGACTCTAGTCACACTTAGGACTCGAAGACTGGGCAGTGACAGAAGCAAAGTAGTAAAACAACTAAGATGGCACATACAGTGAGAGAGTGGAAATACCCTCTCCCACGTTCTACACATGAAAGCTGATGTACCAGTGGGAATTCCAGAAACAAATACTCAGAAAAAAGACACACTAAGTTTGGGCTAGGGGAATTTCTCATCTAAAAAATGAAAAGAGAATTCGTCATGTTGAGGAAGTATGCACTCAGAGGTTAGGGGATTTTCTGTTTTATTCACTATTATCTCTCCAGTGCATAAGTCAAACAACTGTTTAGCATATAATAAATGTTTAAAAAATGCTAGGCAGATTATCAAATAGAAAGGAAGTAAAACCAAAAAATTTATTTAAAAAGACTGCATGAAAAGAACACCATGAATAATGAACCAATCTTAGAGAAAACCATAACTCAGGCAAAAGAGAGGAAAATAAGCCTGTAAAGGAGTCAAAAGAATTATCAGAAACTGGTCAGGTTCCAAAGAGTAGAGCTGTCATGGGAGAAGAGTCATGCGTTCTAATGAAACAGGCTGCCATATGTGGCCTAACAGTCCACTAAGGTAAAGGTTAAGACTACACTTTGTCTAGAGGGACTTAATGACCTCCGCAAGGACAATATGAAAATAGAGCACCAGGAAAGGAGGCAGGAAGCAGAGGTGAAAGGAGATCCGGAATGAGCTCCTTTGCAAACCCAGGCTGACAGGGCTGTGAGAACTACCAGTCTCTCCCCACTCGCGCTCCTCCACCCCAAGGCTGCACGTGGGCATTTTTCCTTCTTCCTTCCTGTTACCTGACATTCACCCACTTTAATGACTTCATTAGACTATACTCACTGACCCTAATAATTTCACTAGTGACTATGCACACTGTGTCAGGCACGAGAGGCCAGCAAGTGAACAGCTTCAGTGCCTTCCCTGGAGATTCACCGAAGAAGCCCATCAGAACCCCCACCCAGGGCAGCAATGGTGTTAACTAGAGAAGCTGGAAAATGGAGCAGCTACCTGGGCCGCTGGAGCCTGAGCTTCAGCACTGACAGATCCACAGGGACTGGTCCCAAATGAACAAACTAGGTGGAGGACACACAGAGGAACAGGTGCTTTGCTCTAGGCTCCACCCCCTACAGAGAACAAATCTGCTCCAAATTTACAATTTTATGGAATTTAACTATTACTTTCATCAGCCAAGAAAAAGTTCACACTTAAATTAACAGAGAGTGGATGAGAACATATGGTTTCATTTAAAACAATGCAAATAGTGCTACTATGCAATTAATGCTGGCCTCACAACCAAATGTACACGAACACATTGATATAGATATGGTATAACAACACAATCTAGGACTGAAAGATTTTGCACAATTATTTACAGTACAACTTGCACCTGAGAAAAGAAAAACGTAATCATCTTCCAGATTTTCTTTCATAAGATAAAACATAATTTTCTAAGGAAGTGTGAAAATTCAGGACTGGGCTGGTGATTTAAAATCCAGCCAAGGGAATAAGGTGCTCACGGAAAATGCACGAATCACATTTCAAGCTCGCTGTCCCCCATGGGGCGCTGCAGTACCCCTGCCCTCCAACTCAATCCAGAGAGCCCAAGGCATCAGAAAGGTCTGTTTACTTCACTTTTTGTTTGTTTGGGTACCAGGAATTGAACTCAGGACCAGTGGTGCCACTGAGCTACATCCCCAGTCCTCCTTACTTCACTTATTAATAATTCCCCAGGAAAACTGGTTTAATTAAACCAAAAACTTTAAATAAGAAAATGATTATGTCTCTATTTGAAGGCTATAGATAATGCTATAGTACAACAAAGTCAACTCATCAGCGAATAGAACTGTTTTGTAATATCTGTCTAATCTTTGCTGCCAACTTTCATAGTTCTGCTTAGAACTCACTTAATTTGGCAGGCCGGGGATTTAGCTCAGTGGTTCCGGCGCCTGTCTTACAAGCGCA
>PVIR01005713.1:14230-26007 GCA_004026965.1 Petromus typicus | reverse complement strand
AAGTCAAATTTAAGTCTTCTGGAAAACATAAAGGCCAACTGTTCCTCATATTCACATAATCTGAAACAATTATACATTTTTATTATCTATCCTCCACTGATGTATGTCCAGAGTATAGCCACTGTCACTTCCCACACAAAATTTATGGTGCACCAGGGACACCATCTACATTAAGAATAGTTTTCCGGGCCGGGGATTTGGCTCAGTGGTTCTGGCGCCTGTCTTGCAAGCACAAGGACCCGGGGTTGATCCCCGGTTAACCACATACCATACTGGGTGTGGAGACTCATGCCCAGCAGCAACCAGTACCACATACCACAGTGCCGGGTGTGGTGACTCATGCCTGTAATCCCAGCACTCGGGAGACAGAGGCAGGAGGATTGCTGTGATGTGAGTTTGAGGCTGAGCTCAGGGCTAGCCTGAACTACAAAGCAAAACCCTGCCTCAAAAAACCTAAAATAAATAAATTAATTAATAAATAATTTTCAAATATTTGTCTAAGCAGGATTTCCAACCATGTATTTCTTTGTGGATAGCATCCCACAACTTCTGACCTTTTTCAGTTCCATCAAGACAAGTGCTTTGAAGCACACAATATACACCACCATTTTCAAACGGCTCTTAGCCAGTCTAGTCTGGTTTTTTTCACTGGACGTCTAAAGCAATTTTACTACTTCATAAAACTTCCCTGTAACTCCACCATATTGAAATAAATTTATGATATGTATGTATGTTTACACCCATACACACAGATAGCCTTTTTTTTCTGGGTCTCCCTTGAGTTCCTGCATCTTCCAGAAGGCGGAGGTTTCCCATCTGTGTGATTATTAACTAAGGAAGTGGGAGTACAATGTATATTTGTGTACAGATTTTAAGCATATTGTGTGTACACAGCTCAGATAAAACTAGGATTTTTGAGGCTGACCTAGGAATCCAGGTATTGTTTTAAGATTACTACCTTAGAGGATGACTCACCTAATATATACTTCCAGTTTACTTTAGATGTTTTGTGCTTTTTATACTGAGGAATTCCTTCAGTTTCATTCTTATAGAATACACCTACACATGTATTTGCAGTAAAAATATGTTATTCTACTTGTTCCTAAACAGCAAATTAAAACATAGTTTATTAAAGGCTTCCTTATGATTTTTCTCAATTCAATTCAAAAAATCAGAAAGGATTCACACAAACCCACAGAAAGAACTATCACATCTTACATGTACTGAAGTAATAAAGTCAAGGAATGAAATAGCTTTTCTTTTGAATTATTGGGAAAATGTCCTCATACTGATCACTAGTGAAAACTTTTTAACACTCATCAAGAAGAAATGGGCCAAAATATTCAAAGTTGATATGAGTAAATGAATATTTGAACCAACGAACTTAAAGTAGTATAAAACTGGTTTGGAGATGATCTGGTAATAACCACACTTTCAGAGCAGTGACATCTTGATCCACTTGTGACACTCGTGCTCTAGGGGGACAAGGGCTTCTGATTTGGAAGTACCTGCAGCTGCAGGACCACGAACACCTCCACACAGACCACCACTTGCCACCAACTCTGATCTTGACTTGGGAGCTTGTTAGTTTTCTCACTCACTCACTGGGAGGAATGCCACCAACCTTCTCAGTTACAGGGATCATCAAATCAGTGAAGATCACACAGGATCTCAAGGTTGAGAGGGACTACCTACTACCTGGAATCCTGCATCTGCCTGTAACTGTTCAGTGAAGAAAAAGTGAAAAAACCCAACGACTCAACATTTACAGAAGCTGTGACCATGCGAAACCCATCCACACAACAGTTACAGACAGGAGAAGACAGAGAAAATAAACAGGAGGGCCAGCGATTTAGCTCAGTGATTCCAGCATCTGCCTTGCAAAAGCAAAGTCCTGAATTTGATCTCTGGTAACCACATATAGCAATGTCGGGTATGGAGACTCACTCACCAGCAGTCAGAATACCAGTGTAGGGCGTGGTGGCTCACACCTGTAATCCCAACACTCAGAGGCAGAGGCAGGAGGATTGCTGTGAGTTCGATGCTGAGCTCAGGGCCAGCATTAACTACAAAAGCGAGACTCTGTCTCAAAAAAATAAAAAATGTAAATTTTAAAAACTGGTATGCACACAAATTAAAGCTACATGATAACTATGTTGATAATAATGGGGCAGCCACAGTGACCAATAAATTGTTGTCATCAATTTGTGATGGCTTTTCTGTGATAATGCCTAAATACATCTCTAAAAAAGGTTATTTTTCCTTAAACATATTTCAAGCACTATTTTGGCTGAGGTAAGAAGGGGAATGGGGACTACAATCAGCTCTTCAGCATTTGTCTGTCTACAACTCACCCACTCAGGGCAGAAGTCAGCAGGACACCAAGGACCCTGCTCTCCACCAGCAATGTCGCCTAGCCACCTGTCCTCTTTGTTACACCCCAGCAGCATTTCCTGTAGGTAAACACAGATCCTGTCAGGGATCTCCCAGAGGCTGGCATATGACAGATTTCTGGGTTGCCTTGTATTATTTGTCTAGTGTATTGCTTTTCCACTTTTTATTTGTGAATTCTTATCTTCCATGTGGACCCAAACGACCATATCTTAGACTTTACACTTTTTTTTAAACACATCACACAAATAACTTTGTGGGTGTTTTTACTCAATAATGCTGACTGATTAGATAAAGGAAAATAGTCTCAAAAATAAAAACTCTCCCCAGTAGAAAGAAGGGAGGAGGAAGGGGAAGGGGAGAACTATAAGACATTAGGAAGGACGGGATGTTTTACTATATCATCTAACGATGATGATGAGAACAACATGGGAGAAGAGGTGGAGAGAACTCATACAGCTTCAGAAGGTGATCACTGTCAATCTGTTTCATCTGAGTTTTTTTTCTTAGATAAGGAGCTAAGAACAAATGTATTCTGGAATCACAGAATGATATTTAAAGGGCACAAGATGAGAATTTTTTTGTCAGTTCTCTGTGTTTGTATACACACACACACACATATACTTGTATATACATATATATGCAGCAGTCACCTGTAAAATTAGTGGTAATATTAAAAAGGGACAAAGGGCAATTTCTATTTGTGTTGCCATTATCTGAAAGACATGTTTTGGTGTACCATTTTAAATAAAATTAATTCTTCATGTGTATCTTATTATTAAACAGGCCAGAAATAGAAATATACAATTCAGTATTCTTCCCAAACTACACATTAAGTTCTATATGAATGCAAATTAACATCAGACTCTCATATTTTTAGATTAATATTATCAATAAAATACTATATACTATGAATTACATATAAAGTACACTATCAATTACAAATAATAGTCTGTGATAATATCAGCCATGATTCTCAGCTCTTAGGGATACTAACAGCAAAATGTATCCATAATTTAAAGATATCCCAAGTTTAGCATACAGTATCAGAGATCTACAAAACACTCCACCTCCCAAAATTCAAACACTCTGACTTGGATTATCAAATAATGAAAATAAATGCCACATATTTCCAAAGTCCTGTAATATACTCCTGCACAATCACAATTGTTAAGACACCCTCTTGAAGGATTCAACAATGAAATGCAGAACCTTAAGTGAAAAGAACCTCAATGGTACACACTGATAGAAGTATGAGTCTCCTCAAAGTGTCTACAACTATAGTCTTTAGACCCCTTCTTCCTAGGTTACAAAATCAATTCTTAGTAATTTACATCCATAGTCTTTTACTTTGGTCCTTTGGCAGATTACCTGAAACAGCTATAGCTACCTCCCTTTTCTGAGTGAAACATGCCACTCCTAGTTCCCTTAATGCAAAAGCTATTTTGGTCAGTTTGTTCATTACCTTTTTCCAGAATCTACACTGGCACCAAAGAGTTTGAGTTAGCATTAAGGTTAAGGTTAGGGTTGCACTTAGGGTACGTACGATAAGGTCTCTGTGTTCTCATGTCAGCCCACCTCCACTTAGGCTGTGTAATTCCCACTTCCCCTATCTCACATCAGACAGATAAGTGACCCTAGTGCCAGAGGTCTGTCTTTATCTCTGTTTATTCCCAGTCTGCTTACTGAAGGCACTGTTTATACACTGATGACTATTTTTTCAGTCCTGATTCTGATATCCAACATGTTAACTGTATTTCCTAGCAACCATTAATGAGATCAGCAAACTACTTTATTCAATCCTTCATCCACATCACTGATATAAAAATACTATAGAGATATAAGGACAGAGCCTCAGGCTGACCACCAGAGCCATCCATAGAGATTTACATAAATCCAGGCATCTGGAAGAAACTCTTCATCAGAAGACTTTCCACTGGGCCCAATATGCCTTCATCCCGTTTACTCTTGTAGGCAAGCAGAAGACCTGCCATATCTACCTTTGGCCGACAATTTTTCAAGAACTTTAAATTCCCTTATCTTCTCTAATATATAAAACAAGTGGTCCAAAACTAAACACAGAACTTGATGCAAAAGATGAAAGGGAAAAGGCACAGGATTTAGAGTCAGACAAACCTGGGATGTGAATCCTAATTATACTATTTATTAAGCTATGTAAATGTAGGCTCACCAGTAACAGAACACAGTCATACTCATTCTGGGAGGATAGCAGTGGGATTAAGTGAGATATCACAGGATTTGTCACATAGCAAGAACTTCATAAACCTCTTTTCCTTTTCTCTTACCAAATTAGTATACTGAAGTCAGCAAAACCTCTCAGTAATTTAATCTATTTTCTTGTCTCCCCCACAGACTCTTAAAGGTGAAAATATTGTCTTATTCATCACCTTTTCATACCTGGAACTTAGTACCATCCCTGAGATGAATGAAAAGCCTCCTCAAAACACCATGGGCACAAAACAGTAGCACCCTACCTCGAATGTATGCTTTTTGATGGTCTATAAGTACAAAAGGCAAAGAATCATGCATTACTACAAACAAATCTTCACCTTCCCCAAGTTCGTGCAAGCTATGGCTTCCTTACCTCTTTCTATACTTGTGTCTCCCTCAGCGGATTTTTCTGACCCTCAGCCCATCCCACATTCCTGCCTGGATCCTCTCTTTGCTCTCTATCTCTTCCAAACTCTTAATCCCTTCTCTCCCTTGGCACAGCCAACTCTTCCCCAAGTTAGTCAGCTGGACACCTGTTCCTTTAACTACAACAGTCCCCACAGGGCTCTTAAGAAAACACACTTTCCTAGCACTGAACCTTCCAATACATGTTTATGTAAATATTCCCATCAACTCTTGCTCTCCAGCAGAACTAGCTCCAATATGGCAACCTCAGAGAAGCACTCATGAACATCAGCCTCAGGCACGATCCTCTCAGAAAACACTTGTGCTGATCACTCGGAGCACTAATCAAAGTCTGCAATGATATTCATTCATATTACTACTTGATAAATGTGTTTTCTACCTAGACTGTCCCACAGGAACATGAATGATGAAGTGTGGAAAACAAATACTAAGGCCATTTATAGCTATCATCCAGGTGCTTTGAATAAGTTCAGAAAGTGAGCCTATTTACGTTTTCCAGATATGGAAAACAGCTTAATCCCCTAAAGCTCAACAGCTTGTACTTCAATTCAATGAGTAAATTATTGTTTGGCTAAGCTACACATTTAAACTAAATTTAGCAAATATAGTAACTTTATGAACAAATCAAAGTGCATAAGTATTGTTTATTTCAGGAGTAAATTAAAGGAACATCAAAATAATAATAGAATAATTTCCATTTTCCCTAAAATTTGTTATCCTGCAGCCTCCTCCCCACATTTTGATACTTTTATCATGGCTTTGCCATTTTCTAATATTTGCATCTCTATGCATGTAATACTGTTCATATTCATATGTCACTAGTTACAGCCTCTTAGCATTCTTACTTACAAAAGAAATTACATGGTATAGTTTCCTTAAAATTACAGATTTACATCATGAAAAGAAGATTGGTGCAAACAGGCCAAATTTCTCCCCATTATCTGCAGCTGTGAGGTGCTGAGAAAAGCCACCAGCAGACAACTCTGCCTAATATCTAAGTCTCTAAGTTGCCCAGGCTAAGTAAGATTGAACCTGTAATTCTCCTGCCTCAGCCTACCACAGAGCTAGCTAGCTAGGATTACAGGTGAGCATCACTACATTCAGCCATAAATGACTTTTAAGGAGGACAGATTTTAGTACCAATATTATTAGATGGAAATATAATGTCAAAATAATCACTGTGAGGCACAGAAACCCTCAATTCCTCCACCACTGTGCAACAGACAGTCACTGCTAATCAACTCCAGTACTAATTCTCCAAGTACTGAGTGGAGCTACAGGCAGCAGCCATTATCAATTATCACATTCAGCAGACAAGCAAAAACCAAGCTGCCTTATCTAGCACAACAGACAGAGCACTAAGTTTCACATCAGGCAGGCCTTAGTTCATCTCTCTCTGCTGCTCCAAAATAGCTATTTAATGCTGGGTAAGTTATTCACAAGCTCTAGAATCAATTTTCACATCTTTTAAAGGAAATAACCATTAGAGACAAGCATTAGAAAGACTTTTAAATGTGATTTGCATGCAAAAACAGTTCCAAAGACACATCAGAGTACATGAAACCAGAAAAGTTACTAATTTCTCCCACAATCACCACCACTGCCAGGTTGCCATCACCTCTCTCGCAAACTATTCATCAAATCAAGGTCTTGCACGTGCTACGCAAGTGTTCTATGACCAAGCTACAGCCCCACCCCTAATAACTAATATTTAAAATTAGCTACTTTAAAACTGTTTTACAGAAAATGCCAATAAAAACTGCCAACTGACTTATCTATTTCTAGAAAAAAGAATATATGCCATGCTGACACACAAGCTACTAGTCCCTGGCATTAAAGTACTTTTCAGAGATATGCTTTTATTAAGGATCTACTTTATCAGAGCCAGAATTAAGTAACACTATATGTGTATGATAAGAAACTCTGCTGAATGTTTATACCTTTTTAAAAAACACAGTGAAAGACAGACTGCCATTAATCCTCCTCAAAATACTCGCTCTCACTTTGAACGTACTTTACTCATCAATGTTACCACTTTCTAAAGCAGCTCTAGAAACCCATTTTCATTGAGTACCTTTTAATTGCACTGGCACAGCTGCCTTGACGTCCTGAACTGATTCAAAATGTTAACCTTTCAAAGTCTCCTTAACTTCGGGGAAGAGCCAAAAGTTGCATAGTGCCAGGTCAGACCCAGTGAATAAGGTAGATGAGCGCACACTGTCATGTTTTTACAAGCCTGCCTTTCCACTGGGTACACTTCGTAGCAGCATACACTGTACTCTGGATCACACCTCTTAAAGACACTCAGGAAAAAGGACATTCAGGACTGTTTCAGAAAGTTGCAAGATGTCAGGATGGCCGAGAGATCTAAGGTGCTACATTCAAAAAGTGGCAAGAGTGATGAAACAAAGGGGAATGTTAATGTGCCATTTACTGCAATAAATTCTTTACATTTAAATATTCACGGTATATGTTATTTATGACTTGGATATTGACTCATTTACTGTGGATGTTCAAAGAAAAAAATAACATGACTAATCCATAGTTGAATATTATATTCTAAAAATGGGCAACTAATTGCAAAATATGAGTCTAGACAAGATCCTGTAATAAAGGAAAGAATATTATTCTATGGATGCTTATTAGAACAATGAGCAAAATTATATCTTGGAGTGTAAGTTCAAGTATTCTATCCAAGTTAAATCTCCTGACAGTGATAACTGCACTGAGGTATGTAAGCACACACTTATTCCTAGGAATTACACTCTAAAGAATTAAAGAATAAAGGGACACTATGTATGCAACTCGCTCTCCAAGATTTTGAGAATATATTATGAATGAACAAAAGGATGCACAGACAAAATAATGCAAATGTGGCAAAATGTTAAAATTCTATCTCTCAAAGTAAAAAGCATGTGCCTACTGTTCTTGCAACTTTCCTATACATTTAAAATCATTTCAAAATGAAAACAGACAAAAATGAAAGAGACAAAAGATAACTAACAAAAATAAGTACGGCACTACACTTCGACAAGCGGTCTCCCAGCTCCTCAGCACCGGGAGCCACAACTGGGCAAAGTTCTTGGTGCTCAGGCAGATTTAAACCTAAGGAGGCCAAGAAGAAGGGAAGAAAACAAGGGAGAAAAAACACAGAAGCAACAGAGCCAAAATCTACAGAAAAGAATGTTCAGGAAGAAAATAGGTATGTTGTAAGGTTTAAAGGTAAGGGTTCCTTCCCTAAAAGTACTGATATTCATAAACATGTATTAAACATATATGTTCAAATACATTTTTAAATCCTCAAAAATGATTTGGGGGTAAGAAGTACCCGGGTACACAGTTGTTCCCACACATCACCTTTTTAGGTTACGATAGTCAACATCCTCTTTTGGTCTACAGTATTGTACTATGCTTTATTTTTAAAGTCTCAAATTAGCCTTTAGAGGTATGAAATATGCCCTCCCTTAACACAGAACTCACCCGTATTTTTTTTTTCTAAGAACCTTCAATAAATACTTTAACGGCGGCCACTTTTCCCATGTGAACCTGGCTCCCTCTCTCCCATACGGAGAGGATGAAACACAACCAGGCCTCCGAGGGTGGGCAGTCTGGGAGGTATTCCAGGTTTCCAAGAAGGAAAGGAGCTACACTGAAACACATCTGGGATTCTTAAAATTCAGTATGAACCTTCTTCCAAAACTGTAGATGACAGAAACTCTGAGGAAGGAGAGGATTCTGAGATTAATTCAGAAACAGCTAATTAACAGTCTAAGTGCTGGCTGTCAGAAGGAGGTCTGAGGGGGACTTTACATCTGAATCTCCAACTCTCACCAGAGGAATTTCCAAAGATTTGGACAGGAGACTGTATCCAATACATGGACGGAGTCAAGGCGTCTGGCATACAACCTGGTTTGCCATTTCTCGTGTGATCTGCGGCAGATCCTACAAGTTCTCTTAATTTCTGCTTCCTTGGTGGAAAAGTGAGCATAATAATAGTACCTACTTCCAGTGAAGTTCCTTGTACAAAATAGACAGGAAACATGTACCTGGAAGGAGGAAGTGCTCAAAGAAATGTCAAAGACTCCTCCTGTCCTGTTCAAGGCTCTGGGTCCCAAGACTCCTCAGACAGAAAGCAAGGGAGTGAGGGAGATAAAATGAGCAGAACTGAGAATCTCCCTGCAGTTCTGACAGTCTGTAATTCTAAAACTATCCCCCCTCCCTCACAGACTTTCCAAATGCAATGGTATCAAAGTGAAGGTAGGCGGTTACAGATACTTCTCCTTTCTGCCTCCTTCCTTTACCAGAAATCTTATCAACAAACTGTCTTAAAGAAGTCAAAGCCCAGAGCAAAAAGTTCAAGGCAGGTCAGGTCCAGGTGACACACTAATCATGTCTGAGGTCTCAGCCTGGCCTCTAGCACATGTCCATGTTTCACCCCAACACAAAACTCGCCTCGTCTAGAATACCACCCTACCCAGCATACTTCTAGGCTACTCTGTAAACCCCAAATTCTCTTCCAATCCCAGTAAAGTACATGGCATAAAATAGCCTACCTTCTCAAGGATCCCGTCATTTGCTACAATTATTATTTAACAGATATTAAATATCACAGCCAACTGCCAACTCTAGGCTCATCTCTCTCATCAAGTAGTTTCTTCAAGCCAAAAGAAGTGTTTGTTCTTCATCATAATTCTCATAGCCCTAACTATTAACACAGCAGTGTTGCTAGTATTTCTTCTAAAAAATTAAAAAAGAAGAAACTCAAGTGTGCCTAAACCCTTACTTTCTCCAAACCATCTTCCTTTAAGTAACATTGTACCAGCTCCGTAGAAGTGTCAATCACAAATAGCAACAATTATAAAACCTGATATGGAGTTTCACTTCTGACAGGTACATAATAAATGCTTAGTGTATAAATGCTAGAAGAACAGCCAGCTGTGTTTCCTATTTTAAAAGTGACTTCTTTGGATCCAAATTATAATACTCCAAACACAGACGTTTGTATTTCCATGGTATAATGTCACTTTTCTATATTCCCAAGCTATACTGATTGGTATTACCACAGTTAAGAATGAAAACTGCCTAAAAAGCACATGCTTGTCTTTAAGATTCATAAAATGGTTGCCACAAGAAAAGCCTAAACCTTTCTAGACAGAAAAAAAAAAACCTGTTTAACTTAGTGAAATTCAATCCTGTCTGGTTAACTATTTTTTAAGTAAAACACATGCAAATGTGAACCAGGATGATATAAAAACACAGTGATGCATTCCATTTCACTGTTCGCCAGGTCTAGAGAAAGTGTAAAGAACATGAAGCTCTACCTCTTCTATGTAGCTAAGAACACAGAGTTTGCCTTCAAACTTTTAGATATACCTAGATCTTAACCACAGCAAGGTATGCTGGTCATAGATCCTTAGCATTTATGGCAAATTATTAATCAAGTCCCACCTGAAACAATTTGTTAAATTGATTTTAATCACTGGGCCTCTCATATGAAGCTTTGTATAATCAGCATTTCATTTACAAAATTAATTGCCTGATTGATTCTCAGGAGGCAGTTGCTGTCATTACCCTCCTGTCATAACTTCTGAGTAGGGTGTCACAACATGAAATTTTGACAGCATGAAAAGCACTGCTATTTTAAAAATGGGTGAGGGGAGAAAGGAGAAAAATCACAGATATCATATTATACCCTTCATCCTGAAAGCTTCAGGTGTTTCACATTCCGGGCATGCAGGTCCACACCCTCCTGCCAAAAATTAATACCAAAGCTAGAGTTCAGGGAACCAGGATTCTTACTATCTTAAAATAATACTTGGATAGTAATACAGATTCACCAATAGAGTTAAGCTCTGATCTGTTACAAAATATACACCTTGCTCCAGCCATATCAAGATAAAGCATAGCACTGTCTCCGATTCACGCCCACCATTTTGATTTCCACACTGCTCCTTTCTTACACATTCCAATAAAAACAAAGGACCAGAAAATTTAAGAGTTTATGACCAAGATAGCAAACTATATCCATTTTAAGAATACATATTAAGTATGCAACAACCTTTCAGAAATATTTGAAAATCTATCGTTAGGCACCTGCTTATTTAAATTTTTGCTTACTTAAATTTCACTAATTCAACTGATAACTGATGAGTCTTGACCTTAAAATCTGTCCTCACAATCAATTAAGAAATATTAAGATACTGGCCCAAGGGTTTAGCTCAGTGGTTCCGGCGCCTGTCTTGCAAGCACAAGGGCCTGGGTTCGATCCTCAGCAATCATATACCATACTGGGCGTGGAGACTCACACCCAGCAGCAACCAGTACCACACACCACAGTGCAGGGCGTGGTGGCTCACGCCTGTAATCCCAGCACTCAGGAGGCAGAGACAGGAGGATTGCTGTGATGTGAGTTGGAGGCTGAGCTCAGGGCCAGCCTGAACTACAAAGCAAGACCCTGTCTCAAAAAAACCTAAAAAAGGGCCAGGGAGTTAGCTCAGTGGTTCCGGCACCTGTCTCGCAAGCGCAAGGACCCGGGTTCGATTCCCCGGTAACCACATAACAATACTGGGTGTGGAGATCCACACCCAGCAGCAACCAGTACCACATACCACAGTGCTGGGCGTGGTGGCTCACGCCTGTAATCCCAGCACTCGGGAGGCAGAGGCAGGAGGATTGTGATGTGAGTTTGAGGCTGAGCTCAGGGCCAGCCTGAACCACAAAGCGAGACC
>PVIR01005713.1:0-14130 GCA_004026965.1 Petromus typicus | reverse complement strand
AAAATGGCTAAAGATTCTATTTTTTTTTTCCATAATTTGCCTCCGCAGAAAGAATGCCCAATTCTTCAAAAGTCCTTAAATACCAGGGACCTTTCCCTTTCCCCTCCAGCTCAGGACTGCACTTCCATATCCTCAGCATTCCACAAAAGCAGGGCTGACCATAAGCCGATTTATTTCAAAGGCACAGAATAACTTCCAGAGTATAGAGAAGACTGATTTAAAACAATCCCCATTGGATCTAAATCCAAATACAGCCTCTTTTAAATGGGTCACTTGCACTGAAAAGAGGCCTCCTCTGGAGGCCAGATGTATTTTACTTTCCTTTCAGCACCTGAATTTTGACTCCTATGTATATCCACAGAACTCCTTTAAAAGGAAGGATCACATTACAAATTCACTCTATTGTCTTGTAATGAAAGGTATTTTATTTCCTGGCTCAGAAAAAAGAATTAATTGGTACATCCACTCCAGCCCGCCACCACCCTCCCATCCTGCACCACTGGCAAACAGGGCAGCACTCCCAACTGATGGGGACCATTCAGGCACAGTCTGACTGTCATGCTCACCCTTGTGTCTGGGTGGGATGGCAAGCCCTCTTTGGTACTACACTTTACCTGCTTCGGAGTAACTAGAAGTTGCGAGTGTTTAGTCAGCTCACAGGGAGGCCCTAAGGCACCCATAAGGGAATATTTACGAAGGGCTTTGATTTCTCTGAGAGGCACTAAGAATATGTGTCTGCAGTCACTTCTAGAGCCACATACAATGACTATTTAGAACAAGGTTCAGAATGTCAAATGCACATCAAGTACAAAAAGCTACAATATGTCCAAATACCAGTGAGAGCAGTATTTTTAACAGGTAAAATTGAATGGATATTAAGAAATGGGGGGGTAGGTGAGACTTAGGAAATTAAAATGTGTTATCTTTATGTACTAAGTCGCACAATGAAAGTAATCATCATGTACTGCAAACCTGTACTAAATAAAAACTTTACAAATAAAAATGGATGCTATACAAAAAGGCAAGAGAGCCATTGTGAAAATGCTATTGGAAATGTATATTCAGAATTATACTACTCTATTCAGAAAAATAAGGAAACAATTGCTCTTATAACAAGTGTGGTTATGAGAAACCCAAAATATAAAAAAAGAGCAGAAAGGAGATAGATTATAGGGAAATAGGGAACATGTGCCTATTTTTTGCAAACACTTCTTATTTGCAAAAGAGATGATGACTAAGAGATGGAGGAAGGGACAGAGAGAAGAGAAAGAGACAGAAAAAGAATGTGTCACATACACGTACCAACTCTGCACAAGTAAAATTTGCAAAACACAAACATGAATTAATAAAAATAAATTAATAAATATAAAAAGTGAAACAAAAAAAAAAGAAAGAAAGCAGAGCTTGACAAAGACTCTCTCTCCACTGGGGCACTGAAGAAACAAGTTATCTGGAATTCCATGGCCACAAGGAATACTGCCAACAGGCTACCAAAGCCTGGCCTTGTTATATATTCCCATAGCAGAGGCTGTAACTCCAAGCAGAGAGTAGCTGGACTCTGCCTAGACCCCCAATGGACAAACACACTGAGACAATAAAGTATTTCTCTTAAGCTACTTAATTTTTATCTGGCAAAAGAAAATTAATCCACAAGTTAGAAGTCATATGCACTTCACATAGCTGCTCCTTGTCCCCACATCCAAGCAAATTCTGCTCCTAACCTTCTTCAGGTAGGATACACTGCTCAAAATACAGGGTATTGGTATTCTGGTATTTTCACTAACCAAAATCCTTAACATAAGTGATGACCTAAAAAAGTCTGTTATAATATTAGGAGTTTGGGTTGTAATTTTCTGACTGCTTTTCTAAACTGCTGTTAGAATTAAACAACAAGATGATCTACAAAGCAAACAAAGGCATCCTTCATTTGGGCCCAGAGACAAAGGCAGCAGAGACCCAATTCTGGCTCCCCCATGAGGAGGATGGGAGGAAAGCATCTTTCTCAACTTCTACAGACTTCAATGTCCTCTAGAAAATAAGATGAGGCCACCTTTTGTGGGGCACACCTCTAATCCCAGGGTTTCAAGGCTGAGGCACAAGACAAGTTCATGACAGCCTGGGCTACATAGTGAGTTCAAGGCCAGCAAGACATTGTCTCCAAATCAATCAACCAATCCATCAAACCACAGGGAGAGCTGCTGTAAGTGACAACTACTACTTTTCATACCCTGAACCTAACTACTCTGCATGTCATTTTAATATGACAATTAAAATGCACTTAAGAGGCCAACTTAAATTCTAACTCAAAACAAACAAACAAACAAAAACCACAGAAATACTAGTAATAGTATGCAAAAACTTGTGGGTTGAAAATAAATGGTCAAAACATACTGCAACTACATGAGTGCAATGAGTATCAGCTGACAATGATTTAAAATAGGTGGTTGTTTAGTTTTCACCGTCTAAATTTTACTTATAAGAAACAAATGGTCTACAAATCAGAGTCTTTTGCCACCTGTCAGTCTCCACTGCACTCTGCAATCTTATTCCTATGATCTGCCATACTGGTTTTCCTAGTTATTGCTTAAATCCTGAAGTTTAAGACTGCAACTCTTTGCACGTGTCATGCTGCCTGACCATATGACAAACTTTCTTCAATCAGCTTCAAACAGCTACCTTTGCCTTGCATGCTGATCTTAATTTGGGACATCAAATCACAAACTGCAGCCAGCTAGCACCACTGCCTACTTGGCCTGAGTTCAAATGATCTGAAAAAAAGCTATCTATAAGCCATTTATGAATGAACCAATAAACTCAAGGTCAAGGGGTCCTCTCTTCTTTTGGCAGTACTAGAGTTGAACCTGACCTTTATAGTGAGCTACCTCTCTATCTGAGAAGGAGCTCACTAACTTGCTAAATTGTCAAGGCTGGGTTTGAACTTGCAATCCTCATGCCTCAACTCTCCAGAGGATTACAGATCCACACCATATCCTGACTTCAATCCTTTTACATTCTTAATAATGGTATTACAGATTTGCCCAAACACATCTAAAAGCTCATCAACTGACTCACTACTCTCATTTTATAATTCTGATTAGGTTTCTCTAAAATCCTGTTTATTAAATTGCTTCCTTTAAGCATGCTGTTACTAATTTGTTTCCAACTAAATCATGTATCATATGAAAAAATAGTATTTTAACAGTGAAAGAGCACTCTAGGGATTATGTTTCACCTAGATCTCAAAATTAAAATGGAGTTAAAACTTTATGTGTAAAATTCTTTTTAATGAAAGCCTAATTTATGCACAAGTTTCTGGATCAAAATGTCAATATCCCATTAAACATCCTGTACACAGAATGGCGACCTCTTTAACAAAGCATACGAAGTAAAGCAAAATACCACATGGACATCACGTGTTGCCTACTTTGTATCAGTTCAGTCATGGTGTGAGAGTGCACAACGGTCCACAGACTGCAACAGACTCAACTCTCCTGTGCCACAAAGCAACAAAAGGAGGTCAAAAATAAGACATCAGTCTCTTAAAGCGAGGGCACTGGTACTTTGCTTTTCAAAGAGTAACAGTAAATTAACTCAGTAAAACAGATTCCACAAATTTAAAAATCTCTAAAAAGTAGTATTTCAGATTTTCAAAGCCATGTGACTTTTAGAATCAAACTCATTTGCACAAACTTTAAAATATTTCTCCCAAAGCTCAACGAAATTGAAATGCTAAATTCTTAGCATTATTTTAATCAAAGATTTTACTGCCTCTAAAAATGTTGACTTTTTTATTTAAAAAAAATTCCTTTTATTAAAAACAAAGCAGAATACCGCCTGGTATTTTAAATTCAGGTAAAGAATTTATACAACTAAAAAATAAGCTCTTATTAAACAACTCAGCATTCTTATTTTTCAAATTGTATATATGGCATACAGATGACATAAAGAGCTTTTACAGAAAGGTAGTATACATAAGATACACTTTTAATTGAGCTGAAAATGAAAAAGTTATTAATAAAAGAATGAAGGAAAAAGGTACGATTTCAAAGCAATCCATGGCAATTCCCATGTAGACGGGCGCTGACCTCAGCTACCCAGGCTCAGGGTCGGTTTAGGTTAGAGCCGCATCACAAGAACACCACACAGTCAACTGCCAAGAAGCACGGGAAGGCTCCTTTCTCTTCAAAAAGTACTATTAAAAGTCACAACCTACATTTGAGCTGGCTATCTCGTCAGTACACACCTTAAAAAGAAAACAAACTGACATACGCCAAGATCCGTATCATATCATCCTATATCCTCCTTTGTCTTCTCCCCATTCTTATTTCTAAAACTAAATAGTTATCAGCAAAACCAGCAAAATAAAATCAACCTGAAGCTATCCAAAGAGGAATGCCTGCGTCTTCTCCCAATTACTTTAGAAATTTCAATTATTGAATTCAGTTACTTTGAAATGTCCACATCTGCCTCTGAGAGCTTCCATTTTGTACCACACTCTGGTAAAAACCCTGAGGGAGTTCAATACTACAGCTAAAACTCTCAGAAAAGGAGTCACAGTAGGGTATGACAGCCAATGTCTGTAATATCAGCTACTAGGAAAGCTGAAATAGGCAGATCACAAGTTCTAGGCCAGTTGGAGCACTTTAGAGAGACCTGTCTCAAAACAAAAAGGACAGGGTATAGCTTACTTAGTGCTGAAGCACATGGGTTCAATATCCAGTACTAAGACCCTGAGTGGACCTTTCCAGTCCTCTCGTCAGCTGCCTGGGTAAAGGGGGCATCCAAAATTATGAGGTTCTCCACAGAATAAGTCAAACTATGTTTTTATTGTTTAGCAACTACTGTACTTAAACAACTGAGAATCTTTCCTATTCATCCCCATAAAAATACTCAAATGAAAAAGGCAGACCCACTAGGATAATGCCCAAAAGAGGCTACAAAGGCTTAAAAATATCAGTGGCAGAAGATATATACAGAAGTATAACCTATATTTATGTTTTATCACTGTGTGTGTTCCCATGCGATACTGTCCTTGCCAAGCTGCCCAGGCGAGCATTATTCTCCAGTGTGTCACTGCACCCAGCTGTAATGACATTTTAAATTGTCAATATACATGTTTTTGCCCAGGCTGCATCTTTTATGGTGAAAACATACTCACATACTATATTTTATAATTTTAAAAAAATATTCTGTATAACTAACATGCACTAACAATAAAAATAAAGAATAAAACGCAAAATTTTGGGAAAATTTTAAGGAACTGTATGAGTCCCTAGAGTACAAAATAACCTCAAATAAATGATAAGGAGTCAATAACTGAAGACATTTACTGTGAGAGAATCAAGAATCCCGGCTTAGGATGTCCACCTTTCTTATTCACGTATTTCCAAAGCTACCTGACACATATCCTCTCTCTGGGCACCAAATTCTTTATCTAATAATCTAAAGTCCTGCTATCACCATGCTAGCTAAATGCTATTTCCTAAACTAAGATCCTGGGGAAGACAGGGCCATGTAAACAGAAATGCCCACATGGAATAGCGCACAGATTTTAAAACGACAACTGTAAAGAAGTGGTGTGTCCCATCCAGGAGTTGGCAACTATGGTACCTGAGCCAAATCTGGTCACAAGATCTCATAGGAATCCAACCTGTACCCTTAATTAAGACAGTGTGTTTCAGTTCTACCATATACAGAAATTCCTCATTTAACAAACTGTTTAATGACTGTTCAGACTTATGACCTGCTGCTTAGATTTACAACCCATGTTTATTTTTTTACAGTTCTGCACATCCTTATGTCAGTACAGCACTGTATAAAAACAGAAATTTAACCAAACTTTCCAGGATTAGTGTGGAGGACTGTATTCTGATGAGCAATGTGCTCTCAAGACAAGTGGCCAACTGCAAGCAGAAGGACTCCGCACTAGCCCAGGCAATAAGGCTAGTAAGAGAGAGAACCCACTCTGGCCAGAGAATGAAAGCCAGGATCCCCACCTCAAAATCTAGAAGTTCTTTCCAAACACACATGGGTCTTTCCTTCTGAAAAGTGCTTCCAAGTTTCTTTAATGTGATGTATGTGAACTTAGCATTCATTGAGAACCTAGAACACTGCATACTTAATCCTCATTTAATAGAAGGCTAAAAAAACACAGAAGGTCAAGAAAGCTTATAATTTAAGATTGGGGGGTGGCAGGAATTTAGCTCAGTGGTTCCAGCGCCTGTCTCGCAAGGGCAAGGGCCCAGGTTCTATCCCCGGTAACCATATACCATACTAGGTGTGGAGACTCACGCCCAGCAGCAATCAATACCACATACCATAGTGCCGGGCATGGTGGCTCACACCTGTAAATCCCAGCACTCGGGAGGCAGAGGCAGGAGGATTGCTGTGATATGAGTTTGAGGCTGAGCTCAGGGCCAGCCTGAACTACAAAGCGAGACCCTGTCTCAAAAAAAAAAGATTTAGGGGCCCAATATTAAACATAAGTTAGTGAATGTGATGGAGGCAGATTGGCCATTATGTGAATGAGGAATAAGAATGGAAAAAACATCACACCATAAGTTTTCAAAGTTAGAAAATGTCTGTAGCTCTTCCCTTCCACTCCAGTATGGAAAAGGGGAACAAAAAAAAGCAAAGGTGACACATGGGTAAACATTTTTTCTGGTTAAGACCTCTAAGAACAGGAAGAACATTCCTATAGGCAAACTCACCAGCCCACAGATAAGTCTCCTCAATGGAGGAGGTTACAATAATAGCCAAGGTGAAAGAACCTTTCCTACATACTTTAACATATTATCCCCAATTCACCCTCAAAACCACCTCGTTTTATAAAATGTAAGTGGCAGGGGTAGGTAGTCAGGTGGACTGAATCTTTTCTGTCTACTTCCTCCCTAAGTACCGAGTCTAGAAAGGATGCTGAGAGCAATGTCTATGTCAGATGCGCCTAAAGACTTAATCCAAAAAGACCACACATTCAGAAAAGTTAGGGTTTATCCCTAAAAGCCTACCTGCGCCCAGCAGGATTGAGGGTGCACTGAGGGAAGTGTGTTTTGTCTGAGTAATATAAGTAAACAAATCCAGTTATAATAAGCAATTATCATTTAAGTAGTTAAGGGTTTGTCTGGAGGGTACTAAAGCTTACTTATTAGCAAGGTGCTGTTTGCTAAACTCTTGTTTGAGCTGCATGTCAGTTCACCACTCAATCTTTAAATTTTATAGTTTTTTGGGGGGAAAGAGATAGACAGCTTAATATGTAAAAAGGGCCTTCATTTTTTGTTTTAGTTTGGAGGTTTTTATAGCCAACCAAATCACACTTCCTGATAATAAGATCACCTGGAGATAAAATTTTTCAGTGGATTCTACTGCCTAAGGAATAAGTTATAATCTTCTTTTCACCATCCACAAAGCTCCTTATGGTCTGCCCCAGTTCAGGCCAATATCAAGTAGCTTTCTTTTGAAACATTTTCTATCATACCATCATACCAAACCACAAACTCTGAATTACGACTTTTTCCCCTGTTGTTGCTTGCACTCAGTGGACAGTTTTGGTACCCATAACAACTAGAAAAATTAGGTATTGCTGTCTCTATCTTGCAGATAAAAAAATAAAGCTATTTATAAAAGATAATCAAAAGAGCCCAAACTGTTCATATGACTGGCAAAAGGTAAGAGCAAACAAGTGGAAAAAGACTGTAAAGTAAAATCCACCCAAGGAAGGATATGGACCCACTTGACATGAGCAGCTGAAAAGAAGCAAAAAAAAACTGGATTAAGGGAAAGGAACCACACCAAGAAAGGACATGGAGGAAATGTGAAACAAAAGCAAACCAAAGGGGCATGTACTTGAAGAGCAACGAGGGCAATCAAAAATCAATGTGAAAACAAAGCTAAGTGAGGCATGGGTAAGTATCAGTCAGGTAAGTATACAGAAGGATGAAGATAAAAAGGAGCTACAGTTACACATCTCAAACATGACAGCAGGGCAAAACAGAGGAAAACAAAAATGTGCTGGTGGAGCAGGGACTTAGCTCAGTGGTTCGGCACCTACCTTGCAAGCGCAAAGTCCTGGGTTTGATCCCCGGTAACCACATACAACAATACCAGGCAGAGTAACTCATGCCCACCAGTAATCAGTACCACATACCACAATGCTGGGTGTGGTGGCTCACGCCTACAATTCCAGCACTCAGGAAGCAGATGTAGGAGGATTGCTGAGTTGAGGCTGAGTTCAGAACTAGCCTGAACTAGAAAGTGAGATCCTGTCGCAGAAAACTAAAAAAAAAAAAAAAAAAAAAAAAAGTCCTGGTAACCTCTAACAAAAGCAAGCATCAATGACTATGAGCTCTGCAAGATTCTTTTTCTTCCTAGTAAGTAAAAACTCGCAGGAAATACACATGCATTTCTATCACATAACTTCATAAATATGAGCTAAAATGATGGTTCTTAAACCTCCATGGAAAAGGTTTAATAAAGGTAAAAGATCACATGCAAAAAATTCAATTATCTCTACATACTAGTCAGTCCAATGTCAGCCCAATAAAAAGGAACTACAGTTGATTGAAGGTTGTATAATCAACTTATTATATGCTTCACAAATTTCTACTGCTATTATGCTAAGTAAAAGGGGGAAAGGATGGGGAAAAGTGTTCATATTACATACACACCTGTTAGAAATAAAAGCTATATAGAAAGATGCGAAAATATTATCAGCTCTATTAGTGTGACAGGCTTACACTTTTTTCTGTTTTCTATATTTATAGCTATATCAAATATAAGACTACATGAAATAGAATTAATTCTATGTATACACATATACAAGTACAACAGGTGATATTCAAACACCTGAGTATACATCTATTCATACATTCTTTTACTTATAAGATACTAAAAATATATCAATACAGTATTAAAAACCTTAACTCAGGCTGGGGATTTAGCTAAGTGGTTCAGGCACTTGCCTTGCAAGTGCAAGGTACCTAGTTCAATCCCTGGTAACCACATACAACAATGCCGGGTGTGGTGACTCCTGCCCACCAGCAATCAGTACCACATACCACAGTGCTGGGCATGGTGGCTCATGCCTGTAATTCCACCACTGGAGAGAAAGGCAGGAGGATTGCTGTGAGTTCAAGTCTTACCTGGGCTACATAGTGAGCTCAGGGCCAGCCTGAACTACAAAGCGAGACCCTGTCACACACACAAAAAAGACTTTAACTTGTATTTAATCACAAAAAATATATATATATATAATCTTTCTTATTATTTAAAACTTCTTTCCTCACAAACTGTATAGAACAACTATTTTCATCATGCTTTGTCCTACATTTGAAATTAAGAGCCCCAGCGGACTAAGAGAACTGTAAAGTTCTATTTGCTGCATCTTAAGATTTTTCTAATCTAAGAACCAATAGTAGCCTCAAAAAGAAAAATCAGAGAGCCAAAATCTACTCTATTATGTATCTAGCAATTCTTACATTAACATTTGCTGTTCTAAAAGTAAAAGTCCATAACTTAGAGACTTCATTATCTTTGAATTCAAGCATTATTATTCAAATTACAAAATCCTACAAAGCAGAGTATTATTCTGAGTAGAACATACACATTGAATGAATAGAAAAGAATTTGAGCATAAAGAACTACTGACATACTTTACAGGCAATCAAGTTTTCAAAGACACTAAAAATTTGTGCTTCATCTAATGATGATGTGAAGTAAAATGTTTGCAAACAGTATGTTTATTTCTTTTAATCCATAGCCCACAGCCCTTCCTAATTACCCTCATGGTAACACCATGATCTAACACTTTCAGAAGCGCTGTGATTTTTCTGACATAGAATGAGGTCCTTCAGCAAAGCCAAACTGAAAGAAATAGAGCAGGAAAAAACAGGAGAAAATGCCGATGACACATTTATCTGCTGGGCTCACACCTTCATTTGAACAGCACTAGCCAGATAAATACACAGGATTACAATAATTTGGTCTCCTTCCTTTTGACAATTTGTTTCATGCCTCGTTTGCTAAAAAAGAGTTAAAACAGTTTAGTCAATCTTGAGAAAGCAATTCCATTTTTTTTTTCCAACAGTAAAATTCATAAACAGGTCATTAGTTAAAGGTCAAACTGTGACAGAGATAAAAATCAAATGCTGCAGAAAACACTAACTAGTCTTACATGTATTTTCAGTGTCTATAAAACAAAATCCAGTGAAAGAGCTTTCAACATGCTGGGTTCCAAATAGCAGCAACATCTCTTCTATTTTAAGAAAAGTAGGGTTGGGCACAGTGGCATGTGCCTATAACCCCAGACACCTGGAAGGCGGAGGCAGGAGGATTATTCAAACCAATGAGCTCCACATCAGCCTGCATACAGAAAGGGGGGAGCAGGAGTAGCATTGAAGCAGCAAGAGAGAGAGAGAGAACAATAAGAAGCAGGGGAAAGAGAGAGGGGAAAAAAAAAAAAAGAGGATAGGCCAAGGATACAGCTCAGAGTTTGAGCACTGGCCTAGTGTACACAGCCCCGGAATGCTCATCACCACAAGGGAGAAAACAGGTATTAGCAAATAAAACCCAACAAGAGAAAGGAGGGAGGGAAGAAAAAGGAAGAAAGGAAGGAAGGGAGGGAGGGAGGGAGGGCAGGCCAGATACCCTCCTTGTTCCTAAAGATCTTTGGACGGCATGGCAAAGGCCTGAAAGAATGCTAACAGAAAGAAATCTTTTCTTACAATACTGTATTCTTGTTTTTGTAATTATTTTTTGACATTACTGCATCCATAGTGCTGATTACATCACAGATAGATTCTGACCTATTTACAGCCATCCAAAATATAAGGTGCCTACCTTGTGCACTTTGGACAGCAGGACACAGTACTCATTTGTCTACAACTGCTTTAAATATTACCAAATGCAGCCAAAGGCTCCAGAGGACCATTCCACAGAACTGTCTTCACCAGTAAGAATGCTGTAGACTGATGCGGTCTCTGAGCTACTGTATACTGACAACATGGCTACTGTTAACTGCAGACCTGAACTTTTCACTTTATTTAATTTCAAGTTAAATAGTCACCTGTGGAAAAAGACTACTATTCTTAACAGAAAAGTTCTAGAGCTTACTTTTAATGTTCAAAAAACTTTTTCCTTTCTTTTTTAGACAGGGTCTCTTTCTGTAGTTCAGGCTAGCCGAAAAAGACTACTATTCTTAACAGAAAAGTTCTAGAGCTTACTTTTAATGTTCAAAAAGCTTTTTCCTTTCTTTTTTAGACAGGGTCTCTTTCTGTAGTTCAGGCTGGCCCTGAGCTCGCTTCACTATGTAGCCCAGGTTAAGACTCGAACTCACAGCAATCCTCCTGCCTCTGCCTCCTGAGTGCTGGGATTGCAGGCGAGAGCCACCACGCCCAGCATTTGTGGTGTGTGGTATCAGGGATCAAACTCAGGACTTTGAGCTTGCCAGAAGACACCAGCACCATGGAGCTAAATCCCTGGCCCTTTAAAAAGCTTTTTGCTAGAAAAAAGGTTCATCAGTCGTATGTCCTGATTCTGAGTTTTCCTTCTGGAAGGGGATGGTAATAAAAACTAGCTCAAATATGAAGATCATTTTCACATCCTCATCAGAAAAAACACACATACACACACACACACGCGTGCATGCACCATTGTAGTTCAAAACTCCTTCCTAACTGGTAGGATCCACTGATAGTCTTAGGTCCTGTCTCCAAGCACCCCCAAAAGAAGAAAATTACTCTCTTGTTTCAATTATGGACTAAGAGAAATACTACTGTGCAGCTTCTTCCACAATTCTGTTTTGTATCTCTGTCGAGCCAAATGATGTCTCCTGAGGAAAAGAGATCATCATAAGCTTCCCATTACCTGGCAGAATATCAACATGGATGCCAGAAAGCAAACAAATAACAAATACTAGCATACTTAGAACTTTTACAATTTAAATTCAGACCACTTGTCCAATTCTGCTAATTTCTACCACACCTGAGAGAAATACAGTATATTATCTGAAAAGGCAGTCAGAATAGCTGGGTTCTGTGCTCTGGATGTGTGCCATGGTCTCACCTCAACTGGGCCATTGCTTAGTTCTCTGAAAAGTGACTATTATGATAGGACCCACCACACAGAAAGTACACTGTGCTTGACACCAACTTTCTGTTCAATAAATTATGTTATTCCTTTAATACTTATATTTCAGTACAATGCCAAAACAATTGATTTCTCTCTGAGGATCCAAGCATGGCGAGATCTGCCCTATAATCTATAATACCTATGAGCAGACACTTCTGTGAGTTATAATATAAGTTATAAATGCATTGAAGGAAATACATTCCAATACTAGCAATGATTTTAACATCAATGAATAACATACACAAAGAGAAAATGTATTCAGTATTCAATCCTGAAATAACCACCCTCAAACACAAGACTTTAGATATAATGAAAAAAAATATAAAGGAAGGATTTTTCCCTGGACTGGTTACCTCCTTATCCCAAGATCATGGTGACAGGGCTGAGTTTCTAAACGCATTGGCCTCTGCTCTAAGATGTCACCCCAGACAGAGAGGTCCCCTCCAGACTGGCTGGCACATTAGTTCAGGGTGACAATGCAGTTGAACAAAGAGGTAAAGAACACCCAAAACATACTGGTAGTTTAATACGAAATAAAACTTATTTCCTGGAAATGTTCGCAAATAATCTTTGTACAAAATGACTTCTTTTCTTCAGCTTAAATCTAGTAAAAAATCCACCACATCTAACAAACCAAATGGCACCATGCACTCTGGGATCAACTAAGATTTGACTCCTTGCTATTTACCTGCTAGCCAGGTCAAAGCACGAGTCCCCTCAGCCATTGCCCTGCATTTCCTTAGAATCTATTAAATGAGGACAAAAATAGAACCAGTCAAGTAGGACTGCTGCAAGGATTAAACAAGAGAACTCCAGACCACGAGCACACATGGAGCCTACCATCCGGTGGGAACCACCCCCGGCACTCAGGCTTCCATCCCCACCTGAGCAGATCCCGGCCACCGGAGAAAACAGTCAAGACACTCGGGACACCAGACATGAAGACGCCCCAGAGCGCCTGGGCAGAGGGAAATGACAGTGAAAAGGACTAGTCTACCTCTCTCTCTTACAACTAAATAGGTTTTTAAAAACACAAGTTTCCATTCCTCTTCCAACCGTCTTACAGCCTCTTTCTAATTTCCTGTTCACTCCTCATCTACTACAGCTTGCCCCCCACTTGACCATCTTCCATAGTGTGGACTCAGCCTCAGTATCACCTACTCTGATGATAGACTTTCCTCGGCACTCATCATGGCTTGCCCTTCTTCCTTCCAGCAGCCTTTCTCTCCCATGCTGCTGTGGATTCTCCCATGTTTCTACCTCCAAATGTCAGTGCTCTCCGCAGGTCTTCAGCTTTCTCACTTTTCCATGAACACAGCCCCCAAGGACCATGTCAAAAACTCCCTCTCAACACAAACACATACAAAGACCCAAGCTGGTCCCTTCACTCAGGATCCCTGTTTTCATTCTACCAATTCAAATGGGTCCAGTGAACTGTCTGGAACACATCTCAAGCCCAGTAGGCCATAAGCCACAGTCGGGAACTAACCATGCAGAATGACCCGAGAGCAAAAACACTTTCAAAAGCTACCATACACCCATGTGGTGGCACATGCCTATAATCTCAGTACTTAGAGACTTAACAAGACCCTGTTTCAGAATTTAAAATGGCTGGCAATGCAGCTCAGTAAGAAGGTCCTGGGTTCCATACTTCACAACACACACACACACACACACACACACACACACACACAGCCACACAGGCACATACGCACGCACACATGCTACTACACTGTCAGATTCCACCATTCACTCCTAGGGTAGAAACTGTCCTTACACCCTCAAGGAGATTAAGGTGACATTAGGTACACAATTTGCCATTTCAACCACCAAGAGCAGAAATGCTACATCTGATAACCACACTGTGACCTGAGAGATGTATACTAAGCATTTGCAAGAATACAGAAAAATGGGACCAAGGATTTAGTTCAGTGGTTCCGGCACCTGTCTTGCAAGGGCAAGGGCCAGGGATTGATCCCTGATAAACACATACAATACTGTGTGTGG
>PVIR01005712.1:0-70392 GCA_004026965.1 Petromus typicus | reverse complement strand
CAAGGACCCGGGTTCGATTCCCCGGTAACCACATAACAATACTGGGTGTGGAGACCCACACCCAGCGGCAACCAGTACCACATACCACAGTGCCGGGCGTGGTGGCTCACGCCTGTAATCCCAGCACTCGGGAGGCAGAGGCAGGAGGATTGTGATGTGAGTTGGAGGCTGAGCTCAGGGCCAGCCTGAACCACAAAGCAAGACCCTGTCTCCAAAAACCTAAAAAAAAAAAGAACCGGATTCTGCTGATAATCTGAGCCTTTCAGACCTGTCTCAAGCATCATCCACATGACTGCCCAGGACTTCCACTAAAAGGAGGCACAGAGCAAGCTCTCCTGTCTCTGCGCCGCAGTATCTGTCCTTAGTTTGGCTGCATCCCTTTTCCCAGTTTAAAGACCCTGTGTCCCAGCTGTTCACCAGCCCTCCGCCTGCTCTGCTCCCCAACTGCTTGACTGTCTCAGTCCTTGTCCATTTCTGATCCTGCTTGCCACCAAGGCCATCTCCAGCTCAGAATTCCCTGGTTTCAATACCCCTGGCTTGACCCAACCTAAGGCAAGTCTAGCCTGATCCCACCTTCTTCACCCTGCACCCTCCACAATCATGCTTGACATAGCCAAACTATAGAAAATAAAGTATATGTCTGTACATAGCTAAAATGGGAAAACAGTGTGGTATCCAGTGCAACCACTGAGTATGATCTCTAGGCATAGGAAATATTTTTAGTATGATAGTATTTAATTTTTTGCATTTCTATTTTTTTGGTAAAGGGATTGAACTCAGGACCTTGCACTTGCCAGGCAGGTACATATACCACTGAGCTATGTATCCCCAGTGTTATTGTTCAATTTTTAAAAGAAGAACAAGTTTCAAAAAGAGTAATGTGATATGTACTATCCCTACATATATTTACTCAGATATCAACTGGGGTCTCCCTGTCCCTTTAGATAAGCTAAAGTCCATACCCAGTGGATCTTTGAGGGTCAGCTCCAACATGCTAATGACTTCCCAAGCCTTACATTCGGAAGCCTCCTCTTTCTCCATGGAATCTCGGTCCTATATCCTATTGACCCAGGTATGACTAAAGCTCAGCCCTTCTAGTTTCAACCCCCATCTCAAAAAACAAACAGGACTGGGGATGTAACTTAGTAGCACTGCACCTGCTTGGCAAGTGCAAGGTCATGAGTTCAATCCCTGGTACCAGAAAAACAAACAAACATAAGAAACAAACAAACAAACAAACAAAAAACCCAAAACAGCAAGGCAAAGTGAATGTAGGCGATTTGGAACTAAGACATGCTCACCACTATGCAGATCCCAGTCCTGGAGATCGATATGGGTGGAGAGCCACCCCATGGCATGACATCCACTTCCAGTTGGAGTGGCTGGTATGCTCCGGGACCTGCAGAGGCCGGTGGGGTGAGGTGCCTGTGGAGAGCAAGCCTGTGCAGGCTGTTGTAGTCCAGCCATTTGCAACAGAGTGGTAGACATATCAGCTTTGACTCTGATCACTATATCCTGATGGCAGGCAATCTCTAGATTCCTTGTGGCTCTGATGTTTTACAGGGTTGGACTTTTCACACCCAAATTTTTAGGTAGCCTTAGAGACAGAAGAAAGGCAGAAAACAAGAGAGTGAGAGGAGGTGCAAAGTAAAAGTTGTCATTTCACCCAAAGCCACAGAGCAGTCAGGTCCCTGGGGTGGATGCAGGCCCCTTGCCAGAGCAGGAAATAAGCAACATCTCTTCATAAATCTCTTTCCCGGGCTACAGCTGTTTGTTTGTATTAAACAGGATCATGGTAACAGAACTATAAGTAGCTCCTTGCTCAGCTGTGAAAGGTAGGGAGGCAGAGCCACCCAATTCAGTCCCTGGAGGGAACAAGGCAAGGTTTTAATCACAGCTGGGCTGTGTGGCTGGATTGGTCAGACAGCCGGAGGAGCAGCAGGGCCAGGTAAACCTGAGCTCACCACAGTGAGCTATGTAAGCTGTGCTAGAGAAGGCGGAGCAGCCTGGGCCCCTCTGCTGATGTTGACCCACTGCCAGTGCCCTGTGTGGCCGGAGGACCGTAGTTTGGAGGACACAGGCCTCTGACCTTAGGATGGTTCTGGGTCCAGCCCTTCCTTGCTATGCGACACTGAATAAACCGTTGCCACCCTCCAGGTCTCAGCTTCTCATCTGTGAAAACAGGTTTTAGAAAATACGACCTTCAGCTTTCTTCCAGCAATGATAGTTTAAAATATCCTCTGCAGGAGAAAAAGCAGAATCTATTAAACCTTTAGACTAGTTGCATCTCTATCCTATCACAAGAATTACTTTTTCCTATGGAGAATAAAAATGTCATAGAAGGGCCGGGGAGTTAGCTCAGTGGTTCTGGCACCTGTCTTGCAAGAGCAAGGGCCTGGGTTCGACTCCCTGGTAACCATATACAATACTGCGCGTGGAGACTCACGCCCAGCAGCAACCAGTACCACATACCACAGTGCAGGGCGTGGTGGCTCACACCTGTAATCCCAGCACTCGGGAGGCAGAGGCAGGAGGATTACTGTGATGTGAGTTGGAAGCTGAGCTCAGGGCCAGCCTGAACTACAAAGTGAGACCTGTCTCAAAAAAAAAAAAAAAAAAAAAAAGGTCATAGAAAATGTAATCGACGGTTCCCCATACAGCATCACTAGGCTACTCTCAGAATATTGGGCAGACGGTCATGCTCTGCTGTGGAGCCCCCGAGCCTCTATTTTAGTATTCTGTCTTTGACCCGCCAGGCACCTGCCCACGCCTTCACCAGCCCGGAGTCGCTGTCAGGATCTGAGCAGCCTCCTCCACCCACTCACCCACCTGCATAGCTCCAGCAGAGTTGTGTTCTGTGTTTGGTCTTCATGTTTCTACGTCCTCTTCTCTCCAAACTTGCTCCCAGGTCCTGCGTCCCCATATGATTCTGGCTCCCCTCAGCCCTGGCAGCCTGCTACATCTCTGATATTAGGTTGCATGGCCCAAATCTGGACCTTCTGTTCCTCTTCCTGATCAAGCAGGGGTCCCTTATGCTGGGACCTCCCAATCAGCCTCGGTTTCCAACAACTAGAAACCCCATCCTTGGCTATAAAGCTAAAAGAACAAGAGATAAAGACAGGAAGTTGTCTTTGAACTCTACAAAAATCTTTCCAACAGAAACATCACATTATTCATTACATGCAGATTTCCATCTTTCCGCTTGTTCTCAGCTAGACTGTGTGTGACCAGGCCAATTAATCTCTCTGGGATTTGGCTGTTCACCTACAATAAATAAATAAATAAATAAATAAATAAATAAACAAATAAAAACTGGGCCGGGGATTCAGCTCAGTGGTTCCGGCACCTGTCTTGCAAGTGCAAGAACCTGGGTTCGATCCCCGGTAACCACATACAATACTGGGTGTGCAGACTCATGCCCAGCATCAATCAGTACCACATACCACAATGCCAGGCATGGTGGCTCACGCCTGTAATTCCAGCACTTGGGAGGCAGAGGCAGGAGGATTGCTGTGAGTTTAAGGCTGAGCTCAAGGCCAGCCTGAACTACAAAGCAAAACCCTGTCTCAAAAAATAAATAAATAAATAAATAAATAAAATAAATAAAAACAATCCCACAGATTTTCTGTGAATATTTAAAAGAACCCGAACACCTGCCTGTGCTTGGCACTGACAAACAGGTCATTCTTGACAGAGAACTTGTGCATGAATTAGTGAATTCAAGAGTGTCTTGGTTTATATTCAAGGCGCTTTGAAGCTCTGATAGCGTAACACCAATACACTAACAGAAAAAAAGTTCCAACCAAGTGCCTTTTAAAATGGGAAATCAGTGAATTTTATATTTTATTCTTAAAATAAAAATTAATTCTAGGTTCACTTGAAGAAAGAGTTCATTTTACCTGGCCACTCAAGCACTGTCCAGAAGACATGCAAATAGGAATCTTAGGAATTCAGCCTGCTTTGTGACCCACTGCTTTGAATTAATTAAAGCCTAAATCCTGGATCTTTTTTAAGGTTCAGTTTCATTCCCCCAAGGACATGGAGTAACTATAGCTATTTTAACATTTGACACCCAGCAACAGCCATGTTGAGGGACGGGTTGGAGGGAAGTATCATTAGCCCAGCAAATATTTTAACAGAAATACCTTGGCCCAAAGTTCCCGAAACTCTTTATTTTTCACTGGGTCTCTGCTATTCATTTTCTCATCGAACATTTGTTTCTGTGCGAATACAGTGAGTTAGCTATGCTTTTTATTGCAGACAAGACCTCATTCTTATTAGCATCTGACATTCATGATTTTATTTTGGGGGAGGAAAAAAAAAGGCAATATAAGCTTTGTATTATTGAGGGACTTGCCTCTTGGAGGCTCCAGAGAGACTCATTATCAATAATAACATAATAGTCAATAAATAGTTTGTGAGGCAATTAATCTCTTCCACGAGTTTTGCTGAAATTCACTTATCACAGCCATGTCAGGGAGGTGTTATTACAATTCCCATCTTAGAGATAACAAAACTAAATACAAAGAAGTTAAATAATTTGCTAGCCTTTTTACACTGATTTGGTGGATTTGCCATTCAGAAGGCAGCACTCTGGCCCGTCCTCACAGCCACTCAGCCGTCATATTTGTTCTGGCTGCCTGAGTACAGTCACACCAGGTCTCTACTCAGAGTAGACTCAGCCTTGGAACTCGGCCCTCTTACCTCACCCGCGTGCTCGTATAAACCCCAATTACTCAGAGCTGACTGGGAGGGTGGTTTGTGGAGGGAATTCAGTCACAGAAATGTACACAACTGTAAATTGGATGCTGCATATTCTTCCTTACCTCAGAGTTCCCATGTGCCTCTGCGAGAGCTGGGGCTCCCACTGCCTTCCCCCTCTCCTCAGAAGCAAACCCCTCATTCCTCCTCCCTCTTAGGCCTCTCACTATATTTTTACCACCCGTGGAAAACTTGCCTCTTCATTCCTAATCGGTTCATCCAAGATCTTTTACTTAGAGAATGACTGTTAGTGGACAGAAGCCAACATTCTTGTTTCTCATCCTTCCTAACCTGAACTGTACTGAAATTTCATGTTGAAAGAAATAAAAAAAGGAATATTTTTATGTTGCTCCCCCAGTCGTAAAACTGTTTTTCCAAATAATAGCTTATGCAGAACCTCAAGGTATGCTGCATTTTTTAAAATGTGGAGACATTCACATAACAAAAATAATCACTTTCAATGAGCAACTTAGTAGAATTTAATACATTCACAGTGCTGTGAAAACTCCTTTTCTGTCTAAATCTCAAACACTTCCATCACCAAACACTCAAAATCCACACTGAGTAAGCATTTACCTTCCTCTTTCCCCAGCCTCTGGCAGCCTCCAATCTGGTTCCCATCTCTGATTTGCCTGTTCTAGTATTTCATATAAATACTTGACCTGGCTTTTTTCACTTACATAATGCTCTTGACATTCACAGGCGTCGTTGTGTAGATCAGCACTCCATCCCTTTTTATGGATGAATACCTCATTGTGTGTCTAGACTGTGTTGTGTTTAACCACTCATCCCTTCAAATGTGTACATGTGTGCTCGGATGAGTCCATGGTGGCTCGCCAACGCCCTCCTCCACCTCTACCATTTCTCAAATGCCTCCGCAAAGCTTGGTAGGAAATCTAGTCCCCAGAGAGCCATGGATGAGATGCCGTGTTGTCTTCCTGAGTACGCCTATCTGGTGGCAGCATTAGAGTTCTGTTGAAGCTTTCTTTTAAGTGAAAAGTTCTGGCACTGTATACACACATGCATACACACATACACACATGCACGCATACATGCAATCCTGGAAGTGGAAAGTGCCTGCGCAGGAGGGTCATTTGAGTGTGTACCATGGTACCCAGTGGGCGGGCAGGGCTCCTATCAGAGGCGTGGGCACACCTGCTGCTTTTGATGGCTTTAGTCACTGGCATACAAGGCACATCTGGCTGAATAAATTCTATACACACTTAGGGGCCAGACTGCCCCAACATGGTATTTTCCCAAGTTTTCTTGGTTTTTCCATAGAACTTTTCCAGGTGCATACAAGAAGCCCTGTGAACATTTGGCTCTTTTCTAGAAAGAGTTTTGTTTCCTGCACTGCTGTATAAAGGCAAGCCTGTGATCCTTCTGCTGTGCACCCCAGTGTGGCCAGTCAGATGTCAAGAGCTGCTTTAGTAAGGCTAAGCCCTTTCTAAAAGGAGCCCTGCTGATGTAATAACAGGGAAAAATCCTCAGTGTGAAAGCCTTGGGAGGGGTGGGCTGGAAATGCAGATTCCATGTGGGCAGGAAAGCTTGTATAATCTCAGCGGGCCATGGGCCAGGTATGAAGCACAGCTGGTTTGTGCTGGTGCCAGCGTGGAGTTGGGTTGTTTGCCCAACTGGTTGAGGTGGCCCAGGCCGTTGGCTTAGGCCTCAGATGCTTCCAGATGCAGGAGGAGAAAGTCTAATTAATGGCAAGCACACTTTCCCTGGGCCGCAGTCTCTGAAGTCTGGTGTGTCCCTGAAGGTAAGTAGATGGCAGAGTCACGGGCATCTTTCTTACTGGCTGGAGGAAGCTGAGCAGAGGGAGCCACAGAGTCCCCAGGAGAGGATTCTGGGGGTAGCCAGGCTTTTAGTGCAGTTACACTTCACCAGAAGCTGTTTGGCTGCTCTCTTTAGTCTGTACGAAAACTAGGTCAAGTGCCTTGATTTTTAATAAAATTATTGAGTTTATTTGGTGAATGTGTCAGAATTAAACAGTGTATTTTCCTAATTGAAGTTATAATTACATATGATTCAATCTTGTAGAAAGAAGAGAGTTAATAATTGACAAAGAGATAATGCTGGTTACACTCAAAGCTCTTTCTTGGGGAGAAGGTAGCAAGGATTGAACTCGGGGCCTTATGCATGCTGGGAAACTGCTCTACCTCTCCTCCAGCCTTTTACAAATTTGTATTTTATTTTGGGATAGAGTCTCACTAAGTCGCCCAGGCTGGCCTCATATTTTCGATCCTCATGCCTTAGTCTCTCAAGTAACTGTGATTACAGATGTGTGCCAGCATGCCCAGCCTCCATATGATTTCTTTATGATCAGTCATCTGCCAAATGAATAGGAAATATAGAGTGAAGTGATCAGTTTCACATGAGATGTGTGTCCACAGGAAATTGTAAGAAAGGAATAGTATCCTTTCAGCTACAGGGTTAGGAATGAGAGAAGTGAGCACAGAGGTTGACAGTTTTCTCTGTTTGGAGGTATCTTACTTGGGACTAATCACAATCTTTAGGTTTTATTTTTAGTGATTATTGAGTACACCTAGCATGTTCTAGCCACTCCATCAATTTTGGTGGAATAAATAAATAATATCTCTTTCTGAAGAGATATTGTGACAAAAACTATTTCTGTAGAATAAATCTTGAATTAAAAGGCAGGAGGCAGGCTGGTAGAGTACTTTCCTAGCAGACATAAGGCCCGGGGTTCAACCCTCATTATGAGAGAAAGAAAGACAGAGAGAGAGAGAGAGACAGACAGAGAGAGAGAGACAGAGACAGAGACAGAGACATAGACAGAGACACAGAGAGAGGGAGAAAGAGGGAGAGAGAGAGAGAGCAAGAGGAGAGAGGGAGAAGGAGAGGGAGGGAGAGAAACTGAGACAGAAACAGAGAGAGAGAGAGCAGGAGAGAAAGACAGAAAGTGAGAGACACAGAGAAAGAGAGAAACAGAGACAGAGACAGAGAGAGAATTCTACTTTTAAATTTTGGACTCGAAAAACAAGATCCTTGGCAGGTTCCTTAGCTTCTCCAGCCTGTTTCTCCCTGGACTGATTATCTCTAAGGCCCCAGTTCTAAAATATTCTAATCTTTCCAGTTTTCTATAAGTGACTTGCTCCATCTAGAAACAGTGAAGATGACATTTCAGTCCTGCTTGCTTTGGGATCTCATGAACTCAGGGGCGTGACATCAGCCAAACAGTCAGGCACCTCCATGAGTGACATGAGAAAATATCCTAATTAGGATAATGGTTCTTAAGCGTCCCGAGTGAGCCCCATCATTCAATTCTGGTTGTCTCAGCAGCCTGACAGGACTGACAGGATTATCTCTTCCTTGTCCGGCCCCAAACTACCTATTTTCCTCAGCAAGAAAACCATTCTACTTCCATAGAAACATGCACAGAAGTTAAACTGACTGGCTGAAACAAGTGTGTAGAGTAAAAACTATGAAAACCATATGTGATCAAAGAGAAATAAATTTCATGCCTCTTAATGTTTGGCTCTGAGTTTTGCTGTCACCAACAGCAATAAACCAGCCACCCCGAATTTCCAAGCTGAACACACTTAGAAGCAGAAAATACCCCAGTGAGCGATGCTCCTCAAGCTCCCTGGCAAATGGAACCTTTTTTGTCACTTGCTAGAATGTCCACGCATGTGGACGCAGGCTTTAACTCAGACGCAGGAACCAACTTGCCTTTCAGAAGTGTCTGCCAACCCAGGGCAGGGAATGAAAACACCAGCCCATGTTGGGAAAGAAGTCTGGGTGGCATTTTGCAAAAGAAAAACCTTCAAAAGTAATTTTCCATGATGAGGCTGCAGAGATAAACATTCGTCATCATCTGGCTTCTGAGTTTGGGGAGATGAGCAGACAGAGGAAGCCTCAGACCGTCTTCCTTTGTACAGATGTTTACATGCTTTCGTTTCTTCCAGTGGCCTCTGACAAAATTCTGAGGGACGCGGGGCACCGAGTCACCATGGGCAATGAGAACAGTACCTTGGACCACCAGGTGGGTGACACGAGGCTTCTCCCTGGAATCGCAAAGCTGTCTTTACTGACCTCGGTTCCACCTTTTCCTCCCCAGCTTCTTGTCTGTGCCCCGAGAGGAGCCAGGGACGGCAGTGCTCTCGCCAGATCCAGCAGGCGTGCAGGCAGGTGCTTTCTGCACAGCACTTTCAGAACTCTTTCAGGATTTTCCTACATTTATAAACCCTGTGCACTAATTGTTCTTTTTGGTTTGTGCTCTGAAAATTGGCATAATGAGGATCTGGCACATTTTCTCCAGGTTTTCCCCACTCATCTACTTTAACGGATTCATCAGAGGAGTTTTAAAACTCTTTTCTATATTCCTCCCCTACATGGAATTACAGCCCTGAGAAATGATTTTAAGTGTTATCAGTGTTGAGAGATTAAATCTAAACTGTCATTCTCAAGTTGAGTGAGGTTTTCAGAATTGAGGAATGAATTTTCATTGCTTAATTGTGCATAAGGCTAGGATAATAAAATAGACCCGCGTTGTGTCATGATCCATTTTAAGTCTGCTAATACTAACCAAATGCCCTGTGAAGAGAACCAAGGAGATATCCTCCCATTTATTTCACACAAAGGTGAAATTTTGGATTGACAATGTTGAGTCCTTTGAAGGTGAAAATTGAATCTGAAAGACAGCCTTTAACATGTTTCCCCTGCCTTTTCCCCTGTGCAATCTTCTTATCTCAGGCAGCAAAATAGAAAGTGTCAAAAGAAAAGGTGGCAAACAGTGGGGATTCTAGAGGTCAGCAAAAGCAGTAATTGTGGGTGTGAGACAACAGGGAGGGAGGAAGCTATAGCAAAGGGGCAGCTGAGGTCACCACTGGGAACATGGCCCTGGCTTATGGGATTGTCCCATTTCTTCAAAAGAAGTAAAAACCTATATTTTCCATAAAGCCTTAAATATTTTAAAAATAAACGTTTGAATTAGAAGTAATGATAGATTTATATGAAGGTTAGGGAAATAAAGCAGAGAGATCACATGTACACTTTACCTAGTTTCCCTGTCTCACAGAACTGTCCTACAGTGTCACCCAGTCAAGACTCCAGAATATTTCCATGGACAGACTGAGGCGTGTTGTTGTATTCCCTCATTCCTCCCCCCTGTTACCCTTTCCTTCGGCAACTATCAGTCTGCTCTGTTTCTATGAAATTATCATTTTAATAATGTTAACAGAATTATGGGCCAGGGATTTAGCTCAGTGGTTCCAGTGTCTGCCTTGCAAGTGCAAAGGTCCAGGTTCAATCCCTGGTAACCACATACAACAATGCTGGGCATGGAGACTCATGCCCACCAGCAATCAGTACCACATACCACAGTGCCAGGTGTGGTGGCTCACACATATAATCCCAGCACTCAGGAGGCAGAGGCAGGAGGATTGCTGAGTTTAAGGCTGAGTTCAGGACCAGCCTGAACAACAAAGCAAGACCCTGTCTCAAAAAAAAAAAAAAAAAAAATCATACCCCTGGTCAAGCACACTCGACTGATCTCTAGTTTTTGACTATCGAAAATGCTTTTGTACAGTGTATTTTGTGAATAAATGTTTTTATTTCTCTAACAAAAATACTCAAGACTGCAATTGCTGGTTCATGCACTCATTAGATATTTAATTTTATAAGGAAATACTAAATTATTTCTAGTCACAATACCATTTTACATTTCCATCAACAGCATGAGAGACCCAGTTTCCCTGGCATCCTGCCTGTTTTTGGTGCAGTCCACTTGCTGGTCCATTCTGTTGTGGTTTCATTTTTCATTTCACTGATGAATAGTGATGTGGAAAAGCTTTTGCCTGCTTATTTGTCATCCGTAGACATCTATAGTTCCCTCTTTATCTGTGGTTTTTATTTCTGAAAATGTTTTTTGAGATAGAGTCTCACTAAGTCTCTAAGATACCCAGGTTGGAGTTCTTCAAAGTTGTTTTAGCTATTCTAGGATCTATAGTTTTTCATATAAATGTTAGAATAAACCCAGTTCTATCACAAACTTGCTGAAATTGTGGATAAATTACATTAAGTTGATAGGATAGGTCAGTGTAAGGAGAATTTACTTCTTTATAATATTGAATTTTGTAATCTTTGAACACATGGTATGTCTCTCCATTTGTGTAGGTCATTTTTATTTTATTCATCACCACTATTTTGTAGTCTCATAAGTGGATCCTATCTATGTCTTGTTAAGGTCACCCCGAAGTATTACATTTCTTTTGCAGTGACTAAATGCTATCATGTTTGTAGTTTTAGCTGTGTGCTTATATTTAGAGTATTCATTTTTGCCTGCTGATTGTATGGCACTGATGAACTCAATTATTAGGTCCAAAAGGTTTTTTTAGTTGTTGATCCCTTAGGATTTTCTGTGTATCAAATCATGGTATTTGCAAAACAGGTATAATTTTCTTTCTGTTTTCTCTTTCCATTCTGAGGTGATTTCTATTTCTCTTCTTTTCTCTTTTTTCACTGTTATACTGACAAGGACTCCTAGTGCTACATTCATTAAGAGAGTAAAAGTAGATATTACCTCATTCCTAGTCTTAACGGGAAAGCATGTAACCTTTACCCAGTAAGCAAAATATTAACTGTAAAGATTTTTTTAAATAGGACTATTTAAAAAGGAATATTTATAGTAAGTTTCTACTGCATTTGCTTAAGATTTTTTAAAAACTCATGTGTAGGTGTTGGATTTTGTCAAATGTTTTCTCTGCATCAGTTGATATAATCACAGTATCTCTTCTTTGCTCTGTTTATATCATGAATTATACTGACTGGTTTAAAATGTTGAACCCATTTCATACTTGGACTAATTTTCCTTCCATCATATTATACAGTTATGTTGATATGTTCTGAGAGTCCATTTGCTAATATTTTATTGAAGAATCTTGTGTATGAATGCATAAGAAATATTGTGTAGTTTTCATTTTGCTCTGGTTTTGGTACTGAAGTGATACCAGCCCCACACTATGAGTTAAGAAATCCTTTCCCCTGTTTTCTAGATGATTGTACAAGAAAAATCTTCCATTTTAAAAAATTCTGTCAACAGTTATTTTTAAACCTTCTGAGGACTCAACAATGTACTTGGTAGTGGGGGTTGGCTCAGATGCCCCTGCTAGGTCTCCCTTTGAAAGAATATTCCAGGTCTGGGCTGTAGCTGAGAGATGCCACACCTGGTAAGTACAAGGTCCTGAGTTCTATAGCTGGTACAAAAAAAGAAAGAAAAAGGATCAGGGCGAATGTTCCATCTTGTGCTTGAGCATGGAGGGCAAACCATCAGTTGAGAACACTCCACAGCACTAACCATATTTTGGCCTTTATTCTTTCTCATTAACAAACCAAGAAGCTCAGCTTCAACTTTTTCCCTGGATCTATTTGATGCCAAACTTCCTGCAGGCCACTGCTAGCTATAAACGAGTTAGAGCCGTTGGTTCTGACTCAAGGGTGTCTTTGTCCCCCACAAGGTATGTGGCAATGTCCAGAGATATTTCTGGTTATCATAACAGATTCGAGGTACTATCAGCATCTCATATGCAGAAATCAGAGTTGCTGCAAAATACTCTAGAATACAGGGAATAGTCTCACACAGCACAGAACACCAGAGTACCAAGGTTGGGAATCTTGGAGTAGAGACACATTTGTCCTGACCCCTTAACAGGACTCCTGGAGTGGTAGGTAGACTTCCCTGATCTGAGATGCACTTCATCATGAATATGGGCAGGGTGGATGGCAGACAGGCATTGCAGGGGAGAAACAGTTCATGGCAGGCAGAAGGTAGCAAAGCAGGCAAGAGAGGACCAACCATAGTTCTTTTTGTGCTTTATATTTTACCTGGGATAGTTAGGAGAGGTAGCACTCAGAGCCTTAATCATAGTGCCCTTGATCCTAGCCTTGCTTCATGAATCAGTCATACACTCTGGATTCGGCCACCTCTGATAAAGCCCATTTATGACTGCATGAGACTTTAGGGGACATCTAGACACAAGTCATAACACCATCCAAAACCAAAATCTAGAGATCACTGCTGACTTTGCCCATTGCTATTCCCTCATCTGTTCATCAGTTAATTAATGGCTGACCTTTTAGATTTCTTAATGTTTAGTGTAATTAGGGCTTTGGGGACTTTCACGAAACAGAAACCTGTCTCTAATGACTCTGAGCAGAGGAAGGCATTGTTGGCTGATCGAACTGAGAAGTCCTTAGGCTTTGGCCATAATTTCGGTGGAGTCTGACATTCAAAAGTTGACGGACACACAAGCTGCCTTTTAAACTTTCTCTGTTTTCCTCTGTAATTCCATAGTATTCAGGGAGATACCCCCAGTTTTGGAAAAGAAAAGACACTCCTGGCATCTCTGTCCTTCCATGTTTCTCTCAGATAGTGTAGCCCCATTTGCCCGCCCCTAAGCAATCAAACCATCTCTGATTATGCCACATGCCCTTTCTAGGGTCAGCCATTATGCCCAGCATAGAGCATCCTCTTGCAGTGGGTCCTAACTGTAGACTATCAGCCTGTGGGCACAGGTGGGTCCAGCTCAATCACTGCCTATCAACCAAGGTTGGAGCAGCTTCTCAAAGGACGAAGAGGCAACACAGATCTATTCCATTATCTTGCCAAGCAGTTTTCTCCCTGGCCATCCCTACAAGCCTTTCAGCCCACACCTTGGTCTTTGCTGACACTCCCAGATTGGCTTCTGCACCTCCATGTCCTCTCCTATCCCACCCAGGCTCCCATTCCTCTCTGCGTCTCCTCCAGAAGATGCCCTCCTCATCCTGAAGACACCCTTGTGATCCCAGCACCTGGTTTACACGTGAACTTTTGAAAGACAGATGTGAGTCTCAATGACATTCTGTGCATAGGTTAAGCACCAAGTGTGGCAAACTGGCCATGTCACCAAGGCAAAGGATGAGGAACTAGCCTTCCCACACCTAGCTCTTGTCATGTTCCAACATCTTCAGGACACAGCTTGCTCTCTATCTTCTCTGATTTCACCTGGACGGCCACAGGTGGTGAAGTACGTTGCATAGGGTCAGCCTGGGAATAGAAACCGGGGTTTCTGTCGGGACCCTGTTCCCTGTGGTGTCTGCTGACTGTAAGACCCCTTTGGTTTCAGCAAGAGGACGCCGGCTTGCATAACGTTGTCCTGTGGCCTCCACACCCTGATCCTCTGCAGGTACGGAGCATGTGACGCTCTCTCTGGCTGCCTCCCTAACACCTCGGCTGTTGCAACATTTGGTGTAACATGTGTGTTTGAATATTCAGGTTTTCTCTTCCTTCTCCATTGCCTATTCCCATCCACCCGCGAGAAGTTGTACCACACAGTAGAAATCAACTGTACTTGTTTAGCTTCTTAGAAATAACATTTTGGTGTGTCTGCCCAAGAGCTGGCTGGGTCGATACGCTGTGAGATGCTGAATGAGGCTTGTGTTGTTGGAGGAATGGAACACAGATCCGGGAATCAGCACTAATCCTTCTGACTCTGATTCTTTGATTTTCTTTGTCCTGGATTGAGGCATGGAATGGCAGGTGCCCCCACCCTTGCCACCACTGATTTGTCATAAAAATACATGAAATCCTGAATCGACAGCTAAGGTCATCCTACAGTAATGCACTTAGTTGGGTTTACAGTTTTTACTCTGCTTAAGGTGTTGGCCATTGGCTGGGGAAGGGAAGCAAATGAAGGCACTTTGGCTCCATCTCACATTGAGTCTTCCTGGAGTAGATGTGGAGGGTAGTGTGTCTTTGTGGTTGTGCTCAGGAGCAGCAGTAAAGTGCCCAGCTTCTTATGGGCCTGCTGTGCAATCCCCATCATACCTGCCCAGGTGTGTCAGCCATTCACATACAGGTTCTTTGCTGCTCCAGTCCTGGAGGTGGCTGCCAGGTAAGTGTCCTGATGCCTTTGTTCCTCTACATTTCCCAGCAAGGTGGTTGTAAAACAGCTTAGCTACTCGGATAGAGCATGGTGAGACCTCTACATCTGTCTGACTTTATCTGACTCTCCTTATGATCCCAGGGGGTCGGCGGGCCAAGTGGTTACTCTCATTTTGTAGACAAATAAAGAAGCTCAGAAAGATAATTATCCCAGGTCACTCAAATGAATGGAGGAGAATCAGAGCTGTGGTCTCCAGAGGCTCAGAAAGAATGGCCAGCCTGGAGGTTTTCACATTGTGCTCTGGGAACATGAGGCCTGCAGCATTGCTTCAAGGATGCGTTCAGGGAAGTTGAGAGGGGAGAGTCTAGACTCCCAGCCCACCCATAATCCAGCTCGCCTTATATAGTCTTAGATGGTAAGGCATCTGGGAGAAAATGATGGGAATTAGAGTTGGAATTGAGCCCCCATCTGTGCCTGTGCATCATTTCTTAGTTTTGTGTGGTCATAAGACAGGGAAGGCAACTGCCCTCGGTGCCAGTCAGTGAGAGTTTAGGACAAAAAGCCACTAATCCATGGCTCCTAAAGATGCCTCTGTGCCAGGAGGAGCACGTGGTCTGGCTCAGCTCTCTGCACAGCACTTGGTGGCAGAGCTCAAAAACTCAGTGTGAGGGCTGGGGAGTTAGCTCAGTGGTTCCGGCGCCTGTCTTGCAAGCGCAAGGACCCGGGTTCGATTCCCCGGTAACCACATAACAATACTGGGTGTGGAGACCCCCACCCAGCAGCAACCAATACCACATACCACAGTGCCGGGCGTGGTGGCTCACGCCTGTAATCCCAGCACTCGGGAGGCAGAGGCAGGAGGATTGTGATGTGAGTTTGAGGCTGAGCTCAGGGCCAGCCTGAACCACAAAGTGAGACCCTCTCTCAAAAAACATAAAAAAAAAAAAAAAAAAAAACTCAGTGTGAGATCACCCCCCGACCCCCAGCCCACCATGAAGGTTTTCCCTGCCAAGTGCTGGGGCAGCTTCTGGGATGAGGGACCAAAACCCAAACCTTCCTCCTCTGTGCTGTCCAACATTCTGCCCCAGTGACAGGAAAGTGACTAATACACTCATGAATATGTACACTTTTTAATTATTATAGGAACTGAAATTAATTTAATTTTTTAATTTAATTACTGTAAAAAGAGCTTATGGAATACCTATGGTTTACTAGGCTCTGTTCTAGCATTGGAATGACTCAGCTGGGACCTGCCCTAATGTTATTTCCCTTATCCATAAGGAGAACAGACAATGTGTCAATCAATATGTAATCTTTTCATAATATTCCCACCCAAACAGGACTATTTCTTTTCTTTTCTTTTTTTGAGTCAGAATCTTGCTATGTAGTTCAGGCTGTCCTTGAACTCACTATGTAGCCTAAACCAGCCTTGAACTCATGGAAATCCTCCTGCCTCAGCCTCCTGAGTGCTGTGATTACAGGCATGCATCATCATTCCTGGCTTATCTTTCTTTTACTGTGCTAATGGTGACATAAAATTTGTCCTTTCCATCATGTTTAAGTGTGAAGCTCTATAGCTCATTTTTCTAGACAGATAGAGGCCCTGGCATAAGAGATAGCAAAGGTTCCTGGGAAGAGTATGACTGGGGACCAGGACATCCTATGGAAGGAGGGCGGAGGGTGCTCTTGATGTCAGCAGGGCTTTGCTGGTGGGGAGAGACAAAAGGGCCCAGAAGTGACTTGGGGGAAAAATGTGTTCTCTAACTCCCGCCAGACCTAACATTCTATGAGTGTGGGGAAGAATTGGCTCAGAAGTTGGCAGGTGACTAGGTTTTAGGAAGTCAGTCAGAGGTTGCGCAGGGGGAGGCCACGGGTCTGTTCTGTAATGATCTGGAGGTGCTGGGGGGAGGGAGGGTTGCTGATGGGGGCAGAGGGCAGAGTAGGGGCACAGAATGAGGTAACACAGAGGCCTGGGCAGCAGTGTGGGGCCGGAGGGAGCAGCAGGTACCTGGGTCCCTAGGGGAAATGCACATGCCAGGATCAGCTCAGAGCCTCTTGGCAGTGGGCCAACACCTTATGTGACTTGTATTTGCTTTTGAAATTTATCGGCAACAACTCCATTGTTGATTCAGTTACTGACTGCTGTACCTGCCTGAGGTCTCACTTAGTCACATCACAACCGTCCTCCTGCGGGATCCCGCTGACCCATCATGGTAGTTTTTTGTTTCATCAGTACAAATGCCATCTAGACTGAAATCTAGTAATATGGGTAGCGCTGCTGACAGAAGAGGTCCTGCTGTGTTCCAAAGCCTCATTTGTCCGCTGGCGGGAGCTTCCTCTGGTGAGCGGAGGCCTCTGCACCTCAGACCAGAGCTTCCCAGCTGTTCTTACTTCACTTTTCTTGCTGTGACTCCTGCTCCTTCACCCCCAAGTCTGGCTCACTCAGCGCTCCGCCCCCTATAGGCTGCAGGCTGCAGCCTCGAACTCCATACAGCACACCAGGCCTGGCCTGGTCCCCCTGGGACTCGCTTTCCTGCACACATATGTTTGGAAAGGAGGAGGAAGCTGTCTGTACACATAACCCTGTCTGGGAGGCTGGGAGAACGTTCAATGTCAGGCCAGCCTGAGCTCCACCATCCCAGCTATGTGAGTCCTTCCTGGGGGAGGAGATGGTGGTGGAGCCACGCAAGGTTAGCCTCCACCTAGCAGCCCTTCCCAGGGCTCAGCACCCTGACTGGCGTGAAAACCTCCATGGTAAAATAAGGGCTACGCCAGCCTGCGGCCCCAAGCCGTGGAAGTGGTACAAGAGTTGCTCAGTGGGGGGCACTCAGCTCTCATCACACAGCATCCAGAGAGGGACCTTCCCAGGTTGCCACTGTCAGGACTCCCCCAAGTCACGGAGCCATCAGGACCCCGGTCTATGCCCCCAAAGGGGTGCAGAGCCAGAGAAAGACATTCAGTCCTATTATTACAACGACTTAACTTTAAAACGACACCCTTCAAACAGTTCCACTGTCAGGTGTTTTCGTAGCCAGAGTTTCAAAAAACATGGTTTTCAAGTATGGAAACAGTGGATAAAGTGACAAGACAGGTGCGAAGACCTAGTGGGGTGTCAGGGCCAGCCCCCTGCTCGCTGTCACTTGCTATTCGAGCTGCCGGCGAGCCATGGTCAGCAAGTTCAGGAAGGTCCAGCGCCAGTGTGGCATGCGCAACTCCCCAGCCCAGCCCTCACGCAGGCACATCTCCTGGGTCCTGGCTTGGTGTACAAGAAGCAGCAGAGGGCTAAAGTGGGCTTCTGGGGAAGCCTCATTGCTGTGGGCTCTCGTGTGAATTCTCTGCCCTTCGAGAAACAGAAGAGTCAGAAAGGGGGAAAATCTGTGCCACGGGAGCTGTGCCTGGCATCTGGCACACATTGGCTGGCTTCTGCCAGGCCGAGGGCAGCCTTTCCTTATTATTTTGCTTGTTGGGTATACAACCCATTAGCATGTGTATGTGTCATTGACAGCTACAAACGCCTGGTGCTGAGTGGAACGGAGAGATATTCCTTCGGTTCTGAGAAGCCCAGAACCCTAGACTAGTGCTGCCCTACTCACCTTCTTTGTCTCTGAGGCCCGACACTCAACACCTGTGACTTAGAGGGAGGGAAGTTTATGTCAGCACACAGTTTGTAGAGGTTTCCGTCCACTGTCCAGGAGCCCCGCAGTGGGATGGTGTGGCACAGGGGCTCGGCAAAGGGGTGCTGCTTGAGCCGTGGCAGACAGGAAACAGTGTTCCCAGAGGAGCTCTGAAAGGGGACAGAATCTTCCAGGTCACCACCACAGCAATGCATCTCTTCCTATCAGGTCCTCCCTCCCACCAGCAACTCAGCTATAATGTCCCACAAGCAAACCACCCCCAAAATGCCCCGTCCATAAGTGCACCAGGCTTTGGGGGGGATGTCTAGATGCAAAGCATAACATGCCGGAACAAGTACTTTCTAACATTCTGGCAGCATGTGAGCTTCGGGATGATTCAACTGTGTTTCATAGGAAGGAGACTGAGGAAAAAAGATGAGTACCATAGATCCCATGCCTAATAACAGGGAGCTTCTGTGTGGGACTTGTCTGCTTCCACAGCAAGGTGCAAGGGCCCCAGGCCCAGAGGAGGAGCTGATTGCCAGGGGCACAGAGAGTAATGTGTATGGACAGACCAGACAGACACACAGACCAGCTGTAGGTTTGGGCCAGATGCTGCTGCTTCTTTTTTTTTTGGACAGGGTCTCACTTTGTAGGGTCTCACTATGTAGCCCAGTCGAGCCTGAAACTCACAGAAATCCTCCTGCCTCTGCCTCCCAAGTGCTGAGTTTACAGCCATGAGCCACTGTGCCCTGCATTGTGGTATGTGGTACTGGGGATCAAATTCGGGATCTTGCACTAGTGAGTCAGATACCAAAAATATGAAGCTAAATCCCCAGCCTACCTCTTTTTTACTTGTGTACTGGGAATTGAACTCAGGAACTTTGCTTTGAGGCAGATGTGGAGCCACTAAGCTAAATCTGGCCCTTGATACCTGTTCTGAGGGGACCAACTGGCTCTAAACTGAGGTGGCTCCCGGAGGTCTCAGTGCATGACTTTTGAATCTGTTCTCCTTATAGCATTTGTGATGTCTACTGTGATCTAGCCAAGTGCTGAGTGATACACAAATATTGTTTTATTTAACCTTCAAAACAGCCTGTAATCATGATTTCCTTTTATAGTTACATAATTATGGCCCTGTAGATATACAACCCAAAGCCTCACAGCTAATCTCGGTTGTAAATCTTGGGTTTTAAAAGCAGTGCCTTGTGGACCGGGATTTAGCTCTGTGGTTCCGGGCGCCTGTCTTGCAAGCGCAAGGATCCGGGTTCGATCCCCGGTTAACCACATATAATACTAGGAGTGGAGACTCACCCCAGCAGCAATCAGCACCACATACCACAGTGCCGGGTGTGGTGGTTCACGCCTGTAATCCCAGCACTCGGGAGGCAGAGGCAGGAGGATTGCTGTGATGTGAGTTTGAGGCTGAGCTCAGGGCCAGCCTGAACCACAAAAGCGAGACCCTGTCTCAAAAAAAAGAAAAGAAAAGAAAAGAAAAGCAGTGCCTTGAGGTTCCTGTCCCTTTATTTCTGACTTAAGCCCTATGCTGCTGTAGCCTGAGGCCATATGGACCCAGAGATTCTAGAGAACTGAAAAAAAAGAAAGGTTTTAGTCAGTATTTCAAGTGTACCCAAGGAAACACTGCAGCACGTTGCTGGCCCAGCTCCTTGAATAGTCTGGAATGTGTACAGCTCTGTGTCACCTGCCCTTGTCACCCACAGCATGGGAAGGGCAGGAATTGTAGGCTGTCTTTTCAGGCAGAGAAACAGACTCGAGTGGGAGAACTGATCCAACACAAACATGTGAGTTTTCTCACTCTGTCCATTCCTCCTTAAAATGCACTGCTTGTAACATATTAACCACATTCGGGAAGTCAACACTGTGCGTGGTTAAACACTGTGCGTGGTTTTGAAGTCTCAAAGATTTCCCTTTCCCCTGTCGATTCATGCAGTCAGAATATGTCTCCTCTTACACTTGTGAGGCGCACGAGGCCTCTTAGAGTAATGCCCACCACTTGTGACTCAAGTGCTTTTGAGCAAAGGAAGGTAGCTATTTACTGAATATGTACTACACATTCATTCTCTAAGTTCCACAAGAATGGGAATTATATCTCTCATTTTAATTAGATGATTTACTTAAAATATTTCTATACTTACAAAAAAAGTTGCAGAGGTAGGACAGAGATCCTGTGCAGAAGCTCCCCCAGCTTCTCTCACAGTGATCAGCTCACCCCAGGCTTTCTACTCCAGTGCCTACGTGGAATGTGGTTGGTCTTATTTTATGTGAAGCATACTTATCAACATCACTCTGTAAGCTCCATGCTGTTATTTCCTCCATCTTCTCCCACCCCTAATGTTAGGAAGTGAACCCAGCACTGAGCTACTGAACTGTATTCCCAGCCTTTTTCTTTTTTTTCTTTTTGAGACAGTGTCTCACTTTAGTTCAGGCTGGCCCTGAGCTCAGCCTCAAACTCATATCACAGCAATCCTCCTGCCTCTGCCTCCCGAGCTCTGGGATTACAGGTGTGAGCCACCATGCCTGGCACTGTGGTATGTGGTACTGATTGCTCATGGGCGTGAATATCCACGCCCATTATTGTTATGTGGTTACCAGGGATCAAACCCGGGTCCTTGCGCTTGCAAGACAGGTGCCAGAACCATTGAGCTAAATCCCCGGCCCTTGTTTTGTGTTTTTGAGACAAGGTGTTGCTAAATCCCTAGGTTTCCAGGCTGGGCTCACACTTGTAATCTTCCTGCCTCAGCCTCCCAGAGTGCTGTGATTATAGACCTGCACCACCATACTAGGTATTCCCCGTCTTTTAAAGGGAGAATGAAGACTCAAACGCAACTCACTCTGACTCCAGAGCTTATTCGTTTCTTCCAGCGTCCCATACTACATGGTGTCTGAAAACACTCAGTTGGGGAGGGCTGAGGTCCCGCCCATGCGCCTCTTCTTTGCCAGCCCCAGAGGTGCCGGCTGCCTTAGGATGGGCTGTCCCCTTGGCCTGCACTAGGCCTGCATTGTGGGGCCACTTCAGTCTCTCCCATTCACCCTGGAGGTGAAGACAGGTCGGGGATGACTTAGCAGAACTGGGGTGAGCAGTTGCCTCCCCTTGACAGGGAAGATGGGCAGCCTGCTGGCTGCTGCACAGCACATATGCTCATCCTCTGAATTTGGCCAGCCTGGCAGTTGTTTCTGAAATCTGACTCCTGGTGCCATGGGGACGACCTTTGGTCTACTTCCCAGCATTCACCTGGCCTCACGCTGCTCCCACGAAGCTCAGTCAAGGAGTGGACGATGTGGGTGGACACTCGAGTTGTGAGTTAGCTGTGCTAATTAAATGTACTTTAATTAATTTTCCTGGAGTGGTTAGAGAGAAGGAGCGCATTTAAGAGGTAAGTAAAGTCAGTGAAAACTAGTTTTTTAAATAGTAAGCACTTTTGCTCTTGATAGAGGAATTGTTCAGGACTAAAAAGCTACTGTAACTGTTTAAATGTTGTTTTAAAGGATTAAGGCTTTTAAAAGATTAGGGCTCCAGACTCTGGAGTATTCAGACTCTGAGAAGATTGTTTATCAAAGCAATAGCAGCAAAGGAAAGATTTGAAGATACAGTTGGGCAAGTGAGTTTGTCATGTGAGGTTTGCTGATGGCTTTTCCAGGCTGCCGCTGTTTGGAAGCAAAAAGGGTAACTCTAGAAATTCAGGCTGTTTCTAGTGATGCCCACAGACAGAACAGGGATCTAGTAGCAACAGGGCTTAGTACTCTTGCTAGGATGGGGAGCATGGGACAGGGGACAAATCCAGGAGCTCCCAGAGCAGAAGAGGCTACGAGCAAAATGAGAGTAATGGATTCCTCACACACTAAGCAAGTATTTACAGACTGTCTCTTTCATGCCAGGTACAATTCTAGGATCAATTCCGGCTGTCCAGTTTGGAATCTGGAGCACATTATGCACAGATGTTGTAGTAACTGGAAGCAGGGCAAGGACAGGCAGAGACCCTCAAGCAGCAGCAATTTCCACTGTCTGGTGGAGCAGCACACAGCAGGCTATGAGGGCCCTGAGGCTGCCATTAGACCATCCGCCACTGCTAAGCTGTGTGACGCCGGACATGGACTTCTTTGTGCTCCGATCTGTGTTCTTCTCTGCAAAATGGGCTAGTGAAGATTATATTGATTTAATATAGAAAGTGCTTAAAAGAACAGTACTTGGCAAGTAGGGGATGCTTGGAATTATATGTCTGCTATTATTGTTATAGCAGAAAAAGTAGTATGTTGCTTTTTTTTTTTTTTTCCTGTGGTTCTAAGGATCGAACTTGGGACCTCGTGCGTATAAGGCACCACTGAGCTAAATCCGGCCATCATATTAATATCATTGAGAAAAGAGCATTGGACTTCAATGCGGGAGGCCTGGGTAGAAACCACTTTCTGATCTGAAAAATGGAAAATGTTGTTTTATATCCCTGTTCTGCAAACAGGGGTTTGGAAGAGTAAGAGCAATGTTAAAGCACTTTATAAAGGATGACGAAGGTGTCACTCACAGGGCTAGCTTGATTGCATCTTTTTCTTTATTTACTTATGTTTGAGATTGAACCTGGGGCCTCACACTACTAAGCCTGCGCTCCACTCCTGAGCTACACCCTCAGTTTTGTTGCTCTCACAGTTAATTTTTGCAGTACTGATTGAACCTAGAGCCTTTGCATGGCTTACGATCCCAGCCCTTGTTTTTCTTTTATATTTTGCCACTGAGTCTCCCTAAGTTGCCCCTACTGGGCTTCAATTTGCAATCTTCCTGTCCATCACCTCTCAGAATGCAAGGACTGTAGGAATGTACTACCACACCCAGCTTATACTTTGACTCTGTTCAGATCTGTTTCTGCTGGAAAGAACCAGTATTTTTCTTGCGGATTAACTTCCTGGTACAGGCTTGAGGAGAAAGACTGCCTTGCGTTCTTCCACAGATCCCTTGAGTCAGAGCCCTCACTACACGCCTTTGCTTGAGGAAATAACATTTTCTCCCTTTAGTGAATGTGGAGATCTATCGCCTTACTCAATCTGTGGTTGGCTATACCCAGACTGTTCAGCGTGTTAACAGGTTTGCAGTATTACCTAAAAGAAACCTTAATCGTGGGATCCAGGGCTGAAGTTTCAGCTGTTAAATTATCTGCAGACCATTCAGTGCGGGTAATGCGGTGACTGGAACAGAGGCCAGGCTGCCGGTGTTAGTCACTGAGATTTGTCTGACACCAGACAAGCAGGGATTGGCTTTCAACTTTGAAAATTAAGGTTCCTGATATAAAAATAACACTCGTGGTATATTATGATTCTTGAGTTATAGGAACATACCAAAATCGTTCATCTGAAGGTGGCCGTCGTTCCTAGGTCAAGGGCACATTGTGAACGAGAGGTCATTTCAAGCACGCACTGCCTCATCTGTCCACTAGGTTGGTTGCCTTCCCAGAGGCCCAGATGGAGGGTGAGGCCCGCAGGTCACAGGAGGGAATCTCAGTTGTCCAGCTGGCATGGATGTGGCTATGGCTCATCTCTAGCCATCATCTTGAATGTTGTAGCCAGGGGCCTACTGATAAGTGTTTCGGTGTTTTCATAGATTGTCATCTAACTTCTCTCCCAATTTCTCTTTCTTCGGTTCAGAGGACTTCATCAGCTCAGAGCCCAAGATCCGTGCAGCCACCTGGGGACGGGAAGCAGGGAGATTCTCCCAGAAGCCCTGACACTGCGGACCTGCTGAGGTAGGGAGCCCGCTCTGGAGGGTGGACACAGCCCGAAGCATGGCCAACTCCCTGGCTGCTTCAACATTTGCTTTGCTCTGTTTGCTGGGGGAGATTTACCGTGAAACATGTGAGATGATCCTTGGTGCGGAGATCTTACCCCACTCTGCGATTGACTTGCAGTGAATGGAAATTTCCTAAGTTTTCTTCTGCCCTAAGCTTTAATTTATAATTGTAGACTTCCACTACAGGAGCACTCCAAGTTGTTTAGCTCCTGCAGTCAGCTGAACATGGGAAAGATTAAGGCTTCCCAGGGGCTTAATGTGAGGCCAAGTGGGGTATGTGTTCCAGAGAGCAGGCCCGTCAGCACTGGACCACAAAACAGGATTCAGACAGCAATTCCTCCAGCCAAGAAGCCTAGGGATTAATCCCAGAAGTCAGTAAGACCACACGCTGGCAATGGAGTGTGGCCGGCACAGATGTGGCCCTTCATGGTGACCCACAGCCGGGCCCTGGCTCCTGGCCGTGGTTCCCACTGGAATGCTCGCCACAGAGCCTCCTACACGCGGAGTTCTGGGAATGCTCACCAGCAGACTTAGTGGACTTCGTGTTGCATTCCCAGGATGCACATAGGCCAGGTCCCCTGGAGCTAACTAGTAACTACTTGTAGGAACAACTCACAAATAGGTGTTGGATCTGGTTAAAATAAGCCTTTTGGACAATAAATCCCAGCTACCTGAGACTCATGAATATAGTTATTAAGGAAATAGACTAAAGCTCTATGCAACAAAAATTAAATGATAAGACTCTTGTCACAGTGAAACTTTGGGTCACTCAGCTTGCTTCATAATAGCTTTTCAAAACCTTCAAGTTTAAAGTGACTTTTTTTGGTGTGTGTGGCTTCGAGGACATAAGAGTGACCTCTGGTGGCAGAAATTGCCATATCCGAGATTATCATTTTTGGGTGGCTTGGGTTATGTGGTTTCTGGAGGAAATACTTGAAATCTCTTGGCATGAACATTAGGGAAACAGTGATCAGATGAGACAGGGTGGTTTTTTTTCATCGAATAAGTCACACAGGGATGCCTTGAACAATGCCTTGGACCTCTGTCCTATCCTAGCAATTGGACCCTTCCCTTCTCAGACCTCAGTAGCTGTTCATGAACATTTTACCAAGTAATAGACAAAGGTTTTTATATTAGTTTTGACCAGACCTGTAAGTTGGTTCCAAAGATCATAAAATAACATGAATTTTTTTTTTCTGGAGTGTCTTGCCAGGGAAGCTACTACTGGCTCAGACTCAAGCTTTTGTCCTTCCCTCTCTACCTTCGTGGGGTCCTGTGACCTCTTCAGAGACTAGGGGAATTGTTCAGAGTCTGTGTCACAGCTGGGCTAATGAGCAACAGCAGCTCGAAGATCTTTTGTTGCTTGTTCTTCAGCTTTAGTCAATTATTTTCTCTTTGGCGTGCAAAGAGAATAAAAGAAGTTCCCAAAGATGCAACTTCCTGTTCACAACTGAAAGCAGGATTGTCCTCAGTAAATGTTACACATCCACAGTGCGGGGCCCTGTGCTAATGAACTCAGACACCACGGACAGCAGCCGAACTGCCTCCTCTCCAGGGATTTGCCATGAGTCTGTCCCAAAGTTGAGATGTCTGTGGCGCTGGCTCCCACAAGTCATGCCAGTCCTGGCACTAAGCAAATATAACAATAGCATTTAATGCTCTCTTTGCATCTGGGCACCAGACACCACGACCAATGTGTGTACAAAGTAAAATTTTGTTTTCTTTGAGCTGATTCCACGCTGCTTCGAGTCCTTGCTCTGCCAGGCTGTTGGGGATGCCCATGGCACCTGTCTGCGGGTCTTCCTTGTGTTAAAGCCTGATGTAATGAGGTTGACCTTTGGCCCCTCCTCACCCCCATGGTCACCACTGAGATGTCTGTCCATCCAGCCACACCGCCTGTCCATTGGCCCCTGTGACGGTGCTGCTTCCCTGTGACCCCTGGAAATTGTGGCTGAGGCTGGGAGCCCCTGGCCTCCCACTGGGGCTTTTCCTTCCCTGCCACACTGTCAGGAAAGCAGGGTGGGATGCCCGGATGTCCCCCCCGTACAGGGCTCTTTCTGTGTTCTTTCACCCTCAGATGCATTTGTCTTCTCTGGTGGCTTCACTGGACAGCCAGTCATTAATCTCTGAAGGATACAGGTTTTCTCAAAAGGTGGGAAAAGCCACTGACCTCAAACTGTTTCTACTCATAAAAACAGCAGAGACACGGGCCAGGGAGTTAGCTCAGTGGTTCCGGCGCCTGTCTTGCAAGCGCAAGAACCCGGGTTCGATTCCCCGGTAACCACATAACAATACTGGGTGTGGAGACTCACACCCAGCAGCAACCAGTACCACATACCACAGTGCCGGCCATGGTGGCTCACGCCTGTAATCCCAGCACTCGGGAGGCAGAGGCAGGAGGATTGTGATGTGAGTTGGAGGCTGAGCTCAGGGCCAGCCTGAACCACAAAGCGAGACCCTGTCTCAAAAAAAAAAAAAAAAAAAAAAAAACCTAAAAAAAAACCCAGCAGAGATAGAAAGCACAGAAGCACTTGCAGCGGGGGCACAGGAGGAAAAGAGCCAGTTGTCCGTGTTCTTGGGTTCTGCATCTGTGGATTTAGCAAATTGCAGATTGAAAGTTATTTTAGGGCCGGGGATTTAGCTCAGTGGTTCCAGCTCCTGTCTTGTAAGTGCACGGTTCCAAGTTTGATCCCCAGTAACCATATACCACAATGCTGGGCATAGTGACTCATACCTGAAATCCCAGCACTTGGGAGGCAGAGGCAGGAGGATTGCTGTAAATTAGAGGCTGAGTTCAGGACCAGCTTGACCTACAAAAGACCTTCACTGTGTAAAAAAAAATAATAATAATAATCTGGAGGTAATTTAAAATACTTGGGAAGCTGTTCCATGCTAATGTGTACAAGAAATCTGAACATCTTTAGATTTTGGCATTGGCGGTGGGGAAGGGTTCCCTAGAACCAATTCCCAGGCCAAATTAAGCGTTCACTGAAGAGAAAGTTAGAAGCTAATATTTCTAAAAGTTTTCCCTGAGCCATAGCTCCACTCTACAGAGGAGAAGACAGAGGCTCACAGCACTATGTAATCTGCTTTAGCAGTAGAAAGGCCGCTGTTTCGCCTCAAGGCGCTTCCCTCCCACTTAACTGTACTGTGAACGGGATTTACTCATTCCCAAAGGCGGTCATAGGGTTCTATCAGCTCAACTGCCCTTCTCCTTAGTGGCCACGAGGTGTCGCTGTTGTCACTTAGCCCTGCATAGTCCAACCCTGCAGAACCCACGGACCTGCCTTCTGGAAGCATCTGTGACAGGCACTGATTTCTTCAGGAACAATGATCTTGCCCTGCCAGGGTAAAGCTTCACATCTGGTGACATTTCTGCTGCTCAGCAATATCCACTGCTGCATAGCTGTCCAGGGTTCCTGAGTCCTCTCTTTCGGTCTCAATAAGCAGGGATAGGGCAGCATTTTCCTTTAAACCCTATGAACAAAGCTGCACTGTGCAATCTTTTCCCCTGGACAATACTAAGCTGCACTAGGGGAAGTGAGTGTCTCTGTAGGTAAAAGACTGCCAGACCCGGGCCACTTCCTGAGGTCCAACATCACTTGTGGCGGGGGTGGAGGGTTGGGTGGGGTCCAAGGAAGGCCTGAGCTGTCAAGTTAACTGGCTTTTCTCAGAGAAGGGCTCTAATTTATCTCTCAGGACTTTCTGACACGTACATTCCTAAGAAGGGGGACAGCCCATCACCTAGGCCTAGAGTCTCAAACCCTGCACAGTACTTCTCAGATGCATGTGGACATCAGGGGACCCTGCGGGCTGGTTAAAGTGGGCCTTTCTCCAGAGAATGGTGCTTATTGAAAATGAGGATCTGCACCAGGTGGGGAGGTCTGGTAGGTTGGATGAAGGGCTGAGATTTTATCCTGCAGGTCGCAGGAGGCCAGGGCAGTGCTGTGGTTTGTTCTTAAGCAAAGATGATGGCCAACAAGCAAAGAGGTCGGGAGAGGAATTTCGAAACCCTTGCTCAGTTCACTGGAGAGTCATAAGCAAAATCCCAGCAGTGCATGGTGGGTGAGAGACCATCACACGGCAGGACCCAGGCGACCTGTGACCAGCTGGGCACAGGTGGAAAAGATAGAGTCAAGGTTCTGAACTGAGAACTGCAAACAGAGATGTAACTTCAGAAACCAGAATAGTCAGGTGACAGTGGCTCTGGGGACCCGGATTCGTTTGGACGTGTGGCAGGAGCACCGAACTAGTCTGCTGGGAACATTGCTGGTCTGGCCTTGATTTAAGCAGGCCCCTGGCAGTGAGGAGGAGTGACAGTTTAATGGGGTGATTATGGTCCCAAATCCTACGAGAGCCTTACAATGGTTTCAATTATTGATGCAAGTTATTCTCAGATAACTCGGCCTATTCCAGGGCTCTTATTTTTGTTGCTTTCAATTACACTGAAGATCCAGGGTGGTGTAGATAATGTAAATAGAGTCACATGGGGCAGTGGTCTCCCAGACCCCTCCGAACATTGGACGTGGTGGGGCATGTGGTAAATGCACCCTTCGAAGACCTGCAGCAGCACTGCCCAGGACAGAGTAATGTGCACAAGGTCTGTGAACGGCCAGCCGCCCTAGCAGAAGCGCCCGGGCACCTGCTAAATTACTCATCGCTTGGCCTTTTCAGTAGACAAACTCCTATTGGGAACAGAAATACTCAGTGTTGGGCAGTAGCAGTTCAGGGGAAGGGCAGCCAGGTAGTTGGGAAAATGAAATCATGGATTCCACTGGCAGAGTGAGGAGACTGCTTCTCCCTCAGCTCCCCTGTTGGCTCCGTGCTAAAGATCTGCCCCCACCGGCCAGCATTGCTGTTTGAATGTGTGCACATGACCCGAGGGGCCCTGAGGAAACCAAAACTCAGAGAGAAGACAGGGAACGTGTCCTTGGTCTTGTAGACAGAACAGGGTAAGATGGGAGCTGGAATCCAGCTTGGTCCGACACCGTCTAGAACCCGGATTCATACCATACGCTGCCGCTCATGGAGGTCTGACGGGATTTGTGTTGTGGTCTCCATAACTGTCAAGTAAACCTCAGCCAATCGTTAAAATTTAAAAATCAGTTCTTAGAAAGTGAGAGAAGCAAACCCAGAAAGATCCGATCCCTGTTACCGCAGTAGCAGAACAGCTCTTCAAGACGGAGCCCAGCGCTGCGCCGCTGGCTTCTTCCAAAGTGAGCGAACTCCCAGGTCTCCATGCTTGCTCGCCTGAGGCTGGGAAGCGGCTGCCCTCCTTGTTCTGTTTCTGACTCATTATTTACTTCTCACTGGAGACGCACGCTGAACAGGGGAGAGGGAGGGCAGGAGAGAGGCCCTGACTTATGCTGACACATAGTGGCTGAGTAGGTATGAATCTGCTCTTGGCTCTTCTGCTTTTAATAGGGCGCTTTTAGCTCTAAAATAAAGGGGAAAGGAGCATTGCCCCCACCATTATATCCATTTGTGCTAAAAGCTTGGAAGGTGGGCGGAAATGGAATACACAGGAGGGATAGTTTTACCAGCGGTCCCATCGCCTGCGGGCAACTGCTTGTCAACTAGCAGTGTTTTTCCTCAAACTTTTCTGGGTTTTCCAAATACTTCTTTCTTGGGCCAGGAATTTAGCTCAGTGTTTCTGGTGTCAGCCTAGCAAGCTCAAGGTCCGAAGTTTGATCCCAGGTCACCACATACCACAGTGCCAGGCGTGGTGACTCACGCTCAGCAGTCACACATCAGACAGAGGCAGGAGGATTGCTGTGAGTTCGTGGTTTGCCTGAGCTACATAATGAGCTCAGGGTCATTCTGAACTCTAAAAGCAAGACCCTGTCTCAAAAAAAAAAGAAGAAGAAAAAAAGAAAGGCAGGTGGAAATATCAAACTATGCTGTGACTGCAGATTTGTCCATCTGTCCTTTTGGTTTGGCCATCTTTTTTTCTTCTTAAAGTCCTGTTGTAGTGTAATGCCTACACTTTTAGTAATTTTTCTCTTCTTGAGGAACTGGACCCTTTTATTATTATGAAATTATCTTCTTTATGCCTGTGATATTCTTTTTTTTTTTGAGACAGGGTCTCACTTTGTGGTTCAGGCTGGCCCTGAGCTCAGCCTCAAACTCACATCACGGCAATACTCCTGCCTCTGCCTCCTGCGTGCTGGGATTACAGGTGTGAGCCATCACGCCCAGCACTGTGGTATGTGGTACTGGTTGCTGCTGGGCGTGAGTCTCCACACCCAGTATTGTATGTGGTTACCAGGGATCGAACCCGGGTCTTTGCGCTTGGAAGACGGGTGCCAGAACCACTGAGCTAAATCCCTGGCCCGGCCTGTGATATTCTTTGCTCCAAAATCTCTGTTGTCTCATACAGTAGAAACACAATAGCTTTTTTTTTCATTGGTGCTGGCCTGGTATTTCTCTCCCCCTGATTCACTTATATTTATTTGAGCTTTTTTAAAAAAAAGAATATAATTGAATCTTGTTTATTAATCCACTCTAGAAATTTCTGCTTTTTAACTAGGGCATTAATTACGTTTTAATGTATTTAATGCTTAGTAATACAGTTGGTTTATTTATGCAGTCTACAAATAAATAATCTACATCTGCATATTTTCTGTTATTCTTCTCTTTTGTCTTCTTCTTTTTTGTTTTTTGCTTTATTTTAGAATAATTCATTGTTTTTATGATGCTGGTTTTTTCCCCTTTTGACTTACTAGCTACAAGTATTTATGTAATTTTAGTATTTACATAGAGGAACTATAATATACACCTTTAATACAGTATACAAAAATCTGCTTTCAAGTGATAGTGTACATTGACTACATCATAGCAAACTTCAATAAACTTGCATCTCTCTCTTTTGGCTTTCACACTATTACCATAATACAGTTTATTTCTGCAGGTTACAAATACCATAGTGCATACTTCAGCTTTAAACAGCAAGTTGTCTTTTACAAAAGATCTAAACAATGAGGAAATAGACTATCTGCATAGCTATTATTCCTGGTGCTCCTTCTCTGTAGCGTAGACCTGGATCACTATGTGGAATTCATCTCTTTCTGCAGGCAGGATGAGCTTTAACATTTCTTCAAATGTGAAGTGTAACTACCACTTTGGCTTTCGTGTGTTGGAGAGAAGAGTTTGACTTCCTATGCGTTGGAGAACGATCTTTTCTCTGAGATAAGAAGCCTGGGTAGACAGTGTTTTGCTCCCAGAGTGTTCCAGACATTCCACCACCTCATTCTGGTCCCATTCCTTCCAGGAACAACTTTGCTGTCATCCTCACCTTTGTTCCTTTTTTATTCTTTAGCAACTTTTAACTTTCTTTCCTTTTTCCTTGGTTTTAAGAAACTTGGTTCCAATCTGCCTCGCTGTGGGTTTGTCCCAGTTTCTGGTGTGTGGAGGAGGTTGAGGTCATAACTGGAAACTTTTCAGCTATTATTTATTCATTTTTAAAAATTCACCTCCTTCCTTTGGGAACTCCAATTACATATGTGTACAGGGCTCAGCTCCTGGAAGTTTTCCCACAGCTCACTGGCAGCCCATTTGTTTTGGGTTTTTTCATGTCTTTATGCTCTGTTTTCATTTAGAACATTTCCATTGTTATGTGTTTAAGTTCACAAATTTTATTTTCGGCAATGGCTAATCTGTCATTAATTCTCACTTAGTGTATTTTTCACTTTAAACATTGTGGTTTTCCTTTCTAGAAGTTTGATTGGCTCTTTTTATCTCTTCTGTGTCTGTGTTTAATAAGCTCATTTTTTCCTCAGGCCTTCTGAATATGGAATATAGTTGTTTGATGATGATGATGATGATAATGATGTTACAATGGTAGAGAGCAAATCATTAGGCAAGTGCTTTACCACTAAGCTGTCTAGACCATCAACCCTATAATACTTGTGTGTGTGTGTTATCAGGGATTGAACTTACAACCTTGTGCTTTCGAGGCAGGCAGCAGCACCGCTGAGCTAAATTCCCAGCCCCCTACAATGCTTTTTAAAAATGTATTTGTGTACTAATTCTATCATCTGGGTAATTTTCTGGGTCAATTTTGATAACCTGAGTAATCAACTCTCTTCTTTGTGAATCCCATTTTCCTGCTTCTTTGCATGCTAGACATCGTGGACACTAGACTTTTGGGTCCTAGATATTTTTGTATTCCTATAAATCTCGTTGAACTCTGAACTGCACTGCAGGTATTTAGGGCAGCTTAATCCCTCTGGGTCTTGCTTTGGTAGGTGGGACCAGAGAAGCATTTGGAGGAGGGTTAATTTACCCCATAGTAGAGCCAGACTCTTTTTAATCTTCTAACAGATGTGCCATTTGCTTAAAGGTCTTCCACCTGGCTAGTGGGCATGGGCATGGGCTAGTGGGCATCTCTTCCGGGTTCTGTGCATCTCTCAGGATCCACCCTTATACCTTTACACGTGTTTACACCTGATCTCTGATGGTCTCTTCCTGTGCACATGCTGGGCAGTACCTCACATGTCTCTGGAGTTCTCTGTCTGTCCTGTCCCTCTGTCCCTTTCTCTCTACTCCCCTGTTCTTGAAACTCTAGCTGCTCTGGTCTCCTGAGATACTTAACTCTGTTTTCTCAAAGCCAGAAGACTATCAACTCCCCCTGCTCCTTGACTCCCACAGCACGTCTCCAGGCCTTTGACAGGGCCAACAGGTGGGGCTGCCTTGTTTTTTTCCACCTCTAGAAGCCACCATTCTCTTCTGTCTTCTTTAGTAGCCAATACCCCCTACCCCCCACACACACACCCTTAATGTAACCCCTTTTGTAACTTATAGTCCTTTCAACAACCCTTCTTATATTTTTTGAAAATATTGAAAAGCCACTATACTACGGTTCTGTCTTTCATATTAAATGTAAACTCAGCAGAACACCTGACATTTGTAGCATAAGAAGTGGAGAGATCTTTGCGGAAAAAAGAAAAGAATAAGAGAAGTGTGAGAGAGTGATCAGTCCTCCAACTACCCTGAAAGGGGGATGATGGTGAGGGCTAAAGAAAAGAAGGCAATAGAGACCCGTGTGATTTCGAAGTGTAGCAGGGGCTGGATGGTGATGGCCTCAGAGTGGGCACTGACCCGGGCACCCTGAGCTGGCCATTGTTTACTGGGTCTGCATAATAATCGGAGAGAACATCCAGTGACTCAGGGGCGGCGCTCACAGTGCTGAGGAGCTGGAGAAGATCTTAAGTCATGAGGTTCTTCTGTGGAGGAGGATGGACAGAAAGCCTTCTAACAATAGTCGATGGGCCGAGTCAAGTTTGATCAGGACTTAGTCCCTCCCCTGGCGAACCTTTCTTTTGTTTTACTACTCAGTTCACAAAGCACCAGAATGTTTTCGGCTGTTGTAACCTGCCTTTGAGCACCACAGTATCAGCGAATCACGGAGGCCTCAACTGTGACCAGATTCAAAATGGAGTTGTGTTCCTGCATGCCACAACCGACTCAGGGCTAGATACACTGAGCGTCGGACAGCTACAGTCACACTTTAATTGTGAAATTTTTTCCACAAAATTTATGTAGAAATGTTCCCTACAGAGTTTCTTGTGGGGAAATGTTACTCTTCTTTCCTCTTCAAGAGCTCCTTGCAACCCAGCTACTTGTGTCAAATGCCTGTGTCAGATGCCAATTCTCACAACAGTTAATCCTCCTAGTCATGTCAGGAGCTACACCAGTGCTGGGAAGGAGCCTCTGGGTGGCTTTATGCCTTCTGTATTTCTCTTCCACACAAAAGGTCATGTGTACAGCAGGGCTTATGTGCTAATTCAGATTTTGACCAACTCTCAGCATTTGGGAGAAGCAAAACATTGCAGCACCCCAGAGTGCTGCTGGAGTTTGGGGAGCTAACTACTGACACCCATCCCACCAGCTTCTGAATATACTGTGAATTAGGACACTGAAGTCAGAGAGGAGAAAGCACGGTCCACACTGAGCTTGAGCCAGAGGACACGGCAGAAGTGGAGTCCTCGGATCACCTCCGAGTTAACCTTCCCATCCAGGTGGAGGGCAGAGTGCAGGTTGGAGGCTGGCGGGGCAGGCACGTCACCCAGAAGCCACGGTGGGCGGGCTCCTCCCAGCGAGTCTCAACACCTAAGGCTCACCCATGGGCGCTTTCCTCCCTATCTCACCAATCAGAGAAGTCTCGCCTCCTCCTCCAGGGTAGCCTTGAGGAGCCAGAGAACATGGCAGAAACACGACCCTTTGCTGCTAGAAAGTGTCCGCTCACCATAAGGGCCAAGCAGGACTCCAGGGAGCTGGGGAAGCCCCTCGCCTCACCCGGGTCATCTCCAAGGTTGGCACACAGGGCAGACCTCAGTCTAACTCACTGGTGCCAGTCTGCCCCTGGTTTTCCTTTTCCAGCAAGTGCACTGGAATGCAATGAATAACAGTGATGATGTTATTTTGGGGAAAAATCTAATCTTTTGAATTAGAGTAATTTATGAAAAGAATAAGTTCTTCATAGAAATCCATACTATGTAATTAGTAACAAATTATTTGCTACCTTTAACTAATTAGATCTACTTGTGAGCCATGGCTAAGAAATGCTGACTCAACTATATTTGTTTAATTTAAGAAAGTATTTTGCCTTTTTTTCTGGGCATTAGTTTCCTTACCTTCAAAATAAAAGGTCTGGGCTAACAGATTCCTGAGGTAGTATGACTGTGTGGAAGAAAAGAACTTTCTTGGTCATCTGTAAAACATGATGTGAGAGTGTTGCTCTGTTTATATTAAATCTTTGATTGGCATTTATTTGTATCCATCCAGCCAGCCACCCCTCCTTCCTTTCTTCCATCTGTCTCTTCATTCATTCATACATTAATATATTTAACACTTATTGGCTGTACCTTATATACCAGGCACTGCAGTACAGTACTGAAGTCAGACAAGGACTCAGCCGCCAGGGAAAGAAGTGACCTCCCACCATCCTGGCGGCCACTGTGACTGGGCTAGGTGGGTCTGTAAAAGGAGCCCATCTGACAGTCAAGGCCAAGGAGGGCTTTGCTGAGATAGGGCGACTAGGGCTGAGGTCTGAGGAGCAGGGAGGCTCCACGCTGATGTGGAGCTGGCAGCTCTGTGTGGAATGAGACAGGAAAGGTTGTCCAGTCCACAGGTGACAGCAAAAGGAAGCCACTAGGCAGCTTTTCCATGAGGGAGGTGACAGAAATAGATTTTCTTTTTGTTATTTATTTCTTTAGTTATGTACATATGCAGCCTTGAACTCACAGCAATCCTCCTACCTCTGCCTTCCAAGTGCTGGGATTACAGGCATGAGCCACAACACTCGGCATTGTAATATGTGGTTACTGGGGATCAAACTTGTGACCTTGTGCTTGCCAGGCAGACACAGGAACCGCTGAGCTAAATCCCCAGCCTAGATTTTCATTTCCAATGCAGTGATCTGCCTGCAGCCCAGAGAACAGAACAAAGGGGGCCAGTGTGGAGGGAAGAAGTGGGGGCTGTACGTGTCCAGATGAGAGCATGGCAGAGGCAGAAAGTGCAGACGTGGGCTCTGGAGCCAGGCAGCACCGTAGCCCTTGATCTTGCTTTGCATCTGCAGCTCTTCCTCTCCAGCCCGATCCTGAACCTCTCCTGGAGTATTTCTTCATGTCTGTGCTCCCTGCCAGGCTGCTGTGCAGATTAAATGCAGTCACAATGGAAAGAATTCAGCATGGGCCCAGCCTTAGGACGTGCTCAGCACACGACAACTCTTCACCTTTACAACTGTCTAACTGTTTTGCCGGTCACTTTAAAGCCTGGTGTTGCAGACCTATGTCTGGGTTCCACACTCCCAGCCTCCTTCCCCCCTTCGATTCTGGCCTCTCACTCCACCTCCCTTGTGCCTGAAGAACTAGTATGTGGGTGCCCATCTGGCTGCCATCATCTTCACAAGGGCAGAGCAGAGGCTCCTATCGGTTTCTCCAGCAAGTCAGCCTTCTCCCTGGGCCAGCATCCCTGGCTGTTACTTCCTGAGGGTCTGCACTAGGAGCTGTAGCCTCTGTGCCCTCCCAGACCTGAGAATGAGGCAGCGCCCCTGAGGCTGAAAGGCTTTCTTTGAGCCCACTTAGACCAGCCCACGCCCACCAGAGCAACCCCTGTGGATTCTGTTTGGAGCCTTGTCCCACACGTTTTGACTCAATCTTGAAGCATAAAAGGACATTATGTAAGCTTAATTAATGCACAGCTCCCAACAGACCCATTCTTAGAATTTTCTCTGCCTGCCCTTGGGCGAATCTGCTGCTGGTGAGTGGCTTTAATCTGGCTTTAGAGATTGCTTCTGATGGCTAATCAAAGAGACAGCTAGTGCTAAATAAACCAACCAATGTGTAGGTTCTTGGGTAGAGGGTACTGCTATATGTCTCCTATTCAATGGGAAATTCATCTAGTTGCTCTGTGATAAGAATGAGTAGATTTTCAAAGCGCTGAAATGGAGTGAATTTATCATTCTGTCCCGGATGGTGATGACTTCAGTCAGCCTGAAGGGAAGCTCTGTACTCTCCTGGTACTGGCAGTTCCTGTCAAAGGCAGGGACAGGAAGTGGCTTTGTTTGTTTTGTCTCCCGTGTGATATAAACTCCCGCCTTAAAGGAGGTCACATGACCTCATATTTGGAGGTGATGAGCTTCGGAGAGAGGCTGGAATGGGGCCATGGAGAGAGCTGCCTGCCTTGAACATTCTCATTCTTAAAGGAAACATGGCGGAACAAACAGCAAGATGCCCTGGTTGATATCCGAGCTGTGCCTCTCCATGTCCCATGTTCTCATCTGCAGGCAGCAGCTGGGATACACATGGAGCCTAGCTGTCACCAGCGTTTAATGAGATGACCCTCGCCAAATCCTGACCTTACTTTCATTCATTATTACTTCCCCAACTGGTTTTTTGGAAATTTTGAAATCTCAAAAACATTGAAAAAATGGGACAGTAAATGCAACTGTGTCCATTTTATTAATCTTCATAGGCTGTCATAACATACCACAGTCCTCATGGCACATATGATAGACATGTACCTTGTCACTGTTGAGAGGCTCGCAGTCCAGGTCAAGGTACCAGCTGGGTAGGTTTCTGGTGAGGCCTAGTCCATGCCTTGCAGGTGGCACCCCTTGCCATGCTCTCATGTGGCATTCCTCTGTGGACACACACTTCTGCTACCTCTTCCTCTTCTCCTGTTGGATTGGACCCTTCATGGCCTCTAGCTTTACTCCTATGTGTCCTTGCTCCAAATATAGTCACTGTGGGGGCCAGGGTGTCAGCACATGTCCATAGCACAGATTTTAAAAAGCTGACAAGAATTCAGTTCAACTTCCCACTGTCTACACCCCTTACCATGAAGCGTGTGTATTCTGTGCATGGAAAGCTGAAATTTGGTGGTGGACACAGAGAAATCTTCCTTCTAGCCTCATATAGGACACTGTGAAACGATGCACATGTATATGTGTGTATAACAGTCATGGAAGGATCCCACGAACTCCTTATTATGACTTTCAAGAAAATGATAAAAGCCTTAGAAAACCTCACTTCTATTAACTTCACCTAGAGCAATTTCTCCTCATGCTAGAAAATATTTAGTATCATAATCTATAGATCACAGCTATGTGAAAATAATAACAGTTGCACCTCCAAAAATTGTATATTTTAAAGAGAAAAATGGGGTCAGGGAATTTAGCTTAGTGGCACTGCACATGCCTCACAAACACAAGGTCCTGAGTTCGATTCCTGGTACCCACCCCCTCAAATTTTTCTTTTCTTTTTTTTTGTTTTTGCATTACTGGGATTGAACTCATGATCTTGCACTTATAAGGCAGGTGGCAACACCACTGAGCTAAATCCCAGACCCAAAGTTTTTTTTTTTTTTTTTTGGTGGCACCAGGAATTAATCTCGGGCCCTGGTGTTTGCAAAGTAGGTGTGGTACTGCTGAGCTACATCCCCCAAAAAATTTTTAAAAGAAATTAAAAAGAAAAATGACTAGAATACTGAAAGTGCCATGTACATAAGGAATATCTTTTCTTTTTTCTTTTTTTTTATTATCTTTATTGGTACATTACGTATATGCATCATGATTGCACTCCATAATGGGGATTTGTACCAGTATAAGACACAACTTAACTCTCATTTTTTCCCATAGCCCTACCCACCCTACCGCCCCCCCCCAATATTCTTTTTTCTTTTTTGAGACAGGGTCTTGCTTTGTAGTTCAGGCTGGCCCTGAGCTCACTATATAGCTCAGGCAAGCCTGGAACTCACAGCAGTCCTCCTGCCTCTGCCTCCCAAGTGCTGGGATTACAGGCATGAGCCACTATGCCCGGCACTGTGGTATGTGGTATTGATTGTTAGTGGTCGTGAGTCTTCACACCTGCCATTGTTGTATGTTGCTATTGGGGATCGAACCCTGGCCCTTGCATTTGCAAGACAGGTGCCCGAATTACTGAGCTAAATTCCTGACCCCCAAGAATATCTTTTCTTATTTTCCCCTAATTTCCAAATTTGGCATTAGCCATACATTTTTGTAAAAATTACATTAAATCAAAACTATATAGAATTGGGAAACACAGTCAAATAGAGTGAATGATAAGCATTTTATGATAGCCAGAGAGTTGTTTTGTTATAGAAATTCTATAATTCTAAGCCAGATTTCTGTACTTATCCAAGATTTCTTTTCATACAAGTTGCCCAGCTTAGTGTGTTCAGGTTAAGACGACTATAGGTATGAAGATAGTTCAGCTCCCAAGGGATGGACTCATACAGCAGAAATTCCACACTAAACACAAACACTTGTTAGACTGTAGCTTCACTGTGCACCTGCTAAATGTGAAGAATCCAGTTCAGTGTATTCAAGAGTGGCTCTCTGTTTCAAAGCACAGCTTTGCTAACTTGTGCTTTCACCCAAACATCCCCAGGAGTGCCCAAGACTTCTTTGTAATTTATGCTGAACTACCTTAATGCTCCCCTTTTATGGTTTCTTCTTATGAAAAACTTCCTAGGTTTCCTGTACTTTAGATATAATGAGTGAATTTCCATATTCCCTATTCATAGCTCACCAGCCTGGACATCCCCAGACTGAGTATTTGTGGCTCCTAAGTATTGATTTTTTGGGAAAAGTGAGGGCATGTGTTAGGGTGTGGGGAGGGAGCAGCCAGGGGCTCCTCACAGCACAGTGAACTGCACGGGTGCCGGGCTGCTTGTGACAGAAGCTCTGGGGAGCCTTGGCAGGGGGAGGATGGGTGATTCTGCCTGTAATATGGCTCTGTCCTTGGCATCCACATGAACCAATGAACCATGAAATGTTTTCATTGTTGGCAGTGTTGGGCTTGGAGGCTCCCACTCCACTCCTGAGAGTGCTGACAGCCGGGACCTGCGCATCGTGTCCCCAGCGGTGACTGAGCCAAGGAGGGACCCACAGGAGGCCAGAGGTGCAGAAGGATCTCCACCGTCCAGCCCAACACCGGCCCGGGAGCACGGGTGCCCCCTGACTTCCATGCCTTTCACCGAGTGCCCTCCAGACAGTGGCTCAGCAAGCCCAGTGGTAGACCCTGAAGATGCTGTCACCCGGCACCCGAGGAGGGAACCTTGCCCAAGGGCCCCAGGAAATGCCATGGCATTTCCCCCTGCAGGGAACAGTATGGCTGCCCCAGTCGCTAGTGCTGCGGGAGACACGGCGCTGAAAGGAGACGGACAGGGGTCTCCCTCCTGCAGTCGTGCTGACCAGTTGTCAGGAGTTTCCCCAGCACTGACCGGAGAGCCAAGGGAGGGACTTCCCTGTGCAGAGGGCCACTTAGAGTCCCAAGGGAAAGAGGACCGAGGCGGCTGCTCCCCTTCAGAACCCAGGCTGGGTGTGGCTTCTGAACAGATAGTCCCTAAGACCTCTGCTTCTGCCCATCCAGGCAAAGAGAGCTCAGCTGCTCTGGTGGAATGCCCCCCAAAACCCAACACCACAGTCCCACAAAATTCAGCCCCAGCAACCTCGGACAGAGAAAAGGGCCAAGTGCAGGTGTCCCCTCCACAGTCAGACGGTGATGTGGGAGTCCTGAGCTCCTGCTGCTCCCCTGAGAGCAATTTAGGGGCCGTCCACGAAACCCAAGCTGCTGCGCTCCAGGAAAGATGCCAGCAGCAGAGGGGAGCCCCTCTTCCCTACACAGAGCTGCCCTGCGACACACTGCGTCCTACCTCAGTGACCGGGCAGGAAACTCTAGGTGCCAGTGGTGCTCACACTCACTTGCAGACAGGGGTGGAAGGTGTGGAAACCCATCAAGCTGCCCGTGTGCCAAAAGGCATCCAGGCAGGTGAGAGTTTACGTGGGAGTCCAGAGTCCACTCCAGTTACTCGGACTGAAGAAACACGCCCAGCTTCGAGCCCCACAACGCATCCAGCCCCTGGGATTCCTGCTGCCACGGAAGGACCTAGTTTGTTGGCCAGGGAGATGGTTTCCAAAGCTGAAGGGCCTGTTTCTGCAGATGTGGTGAAAGAGCTGGTAGACTCAAGGTCAGCAGGACTGGAAAACTTGGATCTTGGAAGCGGGCATGCGCACTCGGGAGCGAGCCCTGGGGAGGTTTCTACCTCTTCACCCCACGAGGGGGCGCAACTCTGGAACTGGGAGCAAAACCATGCAGACACACCAGGGGTGATGCTGCCCCATTCCCCTCCTCCTCTTCCTCCTCCTCCTCCTCCTCCTTCTCCCAGGGCTTCAGACAAAAGTACTGGGAACCCAGTGGGGCCTGAGGAGGGAACCAAATCCCCTGAGGATACTAGAAGTCCAGAGGTGGCTAAAAAGAACAGCAGATGTCACAGAGACAGCCCTGAAGCACCAGTCAGAGCCCAGGAGACACCGAGCGCTGTGGATGCTGCAAACCTGGGAGTAGAAGCTCAAGCCTTTGCCTGCGAGCCCAGTCCGAAGGTGAGCACAGATGAGGTCTCGAAGCCAAGAGATGACCCTGAGGACACAATCGTCTCCGACTCAGATTCAGCACAGCTGCCCAGGAAGGGAGACACAGGACACACGGACAGGCCTGGCGCTGGGTCTGCAGAGCCAGCATGGCAGGTGGCAGCTGACACCCGTGTGGCTGATGCAGCTACTTCAGCCCACAGCCCTCCCGAGGAGGACCCCATCCTGACCCCAGCACCAGATGGTTGTGGTGAGCGTTCTGTTCCTGAAGAAGCTGTCTGGGAGCAGCCAGGATTATTGGCCAAATGCCTGGACAAGCTTCAGGATGAGGACGGACCGGTGAAAGCAGAAGCTCCGTCTGCTGTAAAATCTGAAAAGACTTTAAAACCTGCAGATTTTGCTGCAGAGGTTGTAACCAAAGCCCCGGAGGTGGGGCACACTTTGGGAATAAGAGTGCCTGGTGGCCCATCCCCACCGGAACCCAGCAGCTGTGACAGCAAGGGCTTGTGGACACGCCCAGGCCAACCTTGTGGGCCCGGGAGAGATTCGGCCACACAGGAAGCTCATGCTGGGGTGCCACATCCCCCTGCTGGGGAGCACGCAGCAGAAGACTGTGGGCTCACCACTGTCAGCCTGATGCAAGACTGTCAGGGAAACCTATCTTGCCCAGGGGACAGCTGGACAAAGGGGGCTGCACCAGAGTGGCCCCCACTACCTTCCACAACCCATCTCCAGCCTTTCCAGTTGGACTCAGAAACATCCATCTTTGATACTCTCAGGGAGAAGAGCCTACCACCTGCAAAGGGGGAAGAGGCTTACTTAAGTGATCAGGGGCTTCAGAACCAGGGGGCAGCACCTTCCCAAGTCCACGTTCCTGGGGAGCCTCTGGGGGATGGGTGCTCACGCGCTCCTGGAGGATGGGAACAGTTTTCTGGGTCAGAACTTCAAAGTCAGCTTCCCAAAAGCAATCTGTGTGATGCCCCAAGTTCAGAGCCCAAGGACACCGTGCTGGAGCCATCTCTGCTGGCGGAGTCAGAACTGTCACCCCCCAGACGACAGAACTTGCCTGAATCTAGGGAGAATGAGCAAAAGAAAGTAGGATATGGTGCCCAGCCTCCTGTGGTGGATGCCTTAAAAGATTCTTCTCTCACAGCAAACTCTGGTGGAGAGGGAAGTTGCTGTGCTGGGCAGGGACCAGACAAGTCCCAACAAGAGCTGGTTGGTGCTTTGAAAGCAGGAGACCAGCAAGAAGAAGCATGTCGCAAGGATACAGGAGTTTCTGAAGCAGCTGACGCCTGGCCCGTGCCCCAGGGTTTGGGTGAGACAGACACGGCAAGTAGCAACACAGTGGAGGCCCCGCCTCATCCACCTGACTCAGTAGCGCTCCGGGGTGCAGCTCTCTGCCTACCGGTGCCAGCGCCTGCCAGCGCTGGAGTCACACCTACCCAGGATGCACCCGAGAAACAGGCATATGCAAAAAACCGGGGAGATAGGCAGGAGCCGGTGCTGGCCCTGCAGCAGTGTGTGGAGTGTCCAACCGCCATGGAGGCGGAGGCCCAAAAGCTCCCTGGAAGTTTCCCACTAGCTGGAGAGCAGGTCAGTCAAGGTGGAGCTGCTGAGAGTGGTGGAAATGCCAGCGAAGGAGACCTCTGGATGCTGCAGGCTCCCGGAGAACCAGAAGCCTCTGAGTGCTGCTTTACATCCAGGAAAGAAGCTTGCGTACCGGGTGAGCCTTGCCAAGCGGAGCAGCTTGCATCTAGCTGCCAGGGTGCAGTGCCCTCAGTCAGTGATCTGGGTGGGATTTCCAGAAGTGCTGTGGGTATTTCTGACTGCCAGGCTGCCCCTGACCCAAAGGGCCTTCTGCTGTCTGGGTCACACGAAGCTGACGCTGACACCCCTTACCTGCACATTGATGGTGCTGCAGGGAAAGAAGTGAAAGATGATACGGTGGAAGCTATTTTCTCTGAGGACTCCCGGGTTCCTAGTGAACTTCTCCACCCCAAAGGGGAGCCCCTGCTTGCCCTTGGAGATGCCACCTCTGTGGAGCTGTCCCCTGACTCCCTCGATTTGCCCTTGCATTCAGGAGCTGTAGGTGGGGAACCCCTTGCAGTGCAGCCCTGCAGGGCAAACCCCGAAGCTGGGATCACTGAGGGCCTTATGGACCCTGTGCCCTACCTGGACAGGGTGTCTCTCCTGCTCATGGGCAAGCAGACTACCAGAGAGGAAAAAGTGGCCGCAGCTCCAGACCCAGGTGGCAGACAGTGTGAGATTCCAGTGTTCCCTGGTAGAGAGGACGGCATGGTGGCTGGTACAGAAAGAGAGACAGCGGGCAATGGGGAGAGGGTGGGAGATCCTTCCCCGGATCTGAATAAGGATATGTCTTTTGGCATGGATGCAAGCTCCAGGCAGACCAGCGTGATCACTGGATTCCCTGACTTCAGAGAGCACATCACCAAGATCTTTGGAGCACTGGGCTCTGATGGGCCCCAGAATGCACCTGGGGAAAGGGCAGGAGCTGGGAAAAGCATGGTGGGCATGGACTCTGCTGTCCCACAAAACCCAGAAAAGCACCTAGATAGGACTCTGGGAGTGGCCACTACCCTTCCTCCTACGTCTCCCGCTGGACTCTTATTGGAGAAGAAGGAAGAAGGGACTGTTGAGGCTGAGATTTCTCCTCTAGCTTCTCAGGTTCCAGCTCCAGGCAGACTTCTGGCTCTGGCAGGACCCGTTGCCTTGGACCAGAACTTGCCAGGACCCAATGCTGAAGAGATGATTGGTGTCCCAGCGATGGTGAGAAGCGAGAGGCCAGATGGGAGGGAGGAGGCTCATTCGAAGCCTGAGAAGAGACGGCAGGAATTAGCTATAGGTCTTCCCTCACCCTTGCTGGCTGGTCAGGGGGAGCCTATAGAGGGAGCCACTGACTCCAACGAGGCTCCCCAGAGCACAGAGGACAAGGTCACAGTTCACTGCGACAGAATTCTTTCTGGAGAGCAGCACCAGGAAACACTGGCCTGTGACAAGCAATACGGAAGCGATGGTCCCCAGGACTTTGCTCACACAGGGGCTCCAGGTGATGTGCTAGGACCCACCAGGGCCCTTGGCGCCTCTTCTACCAGTGGGAATGTGCTGACTGAGGCTGACAGTGAGCCCGGGGCCCCTCACACACTTGGGAGTGGGAAAAGGCCTGAGGCTGCTGCCACCATCCTGGAAGTGCAACATGCTCCGGGTCACAAGAACATCCCTAAACCACAGGCTGGAGAAGGATCAGGCACTCCCTTAGAGTCCAGAAAAGAGTCAGGAGCTGTGGAGGAAGCTGAGGGTGACATCACGCCATACGCAGCTGAGACACGGGTACGTGGCTCTGTTGACCTGCCTGAAACAGGTACTACAAGGGTGTTCTCTGGCGTGGCCCATGACTCAGAGCTGCCAGGGAGCTCTCAGGACCCAGAATGCTCTGATGGTGCTCGGATGATGGAGGACGCAGTTGCCCTGCAAGGGGATGGCCTGGCTGGGCACCTCGAGGCCAAGGAGCAGCCTCGGCCCGAGCTCCCTACTCCTGCTGGGCAGAGGATGGTGTGCGTCTCCTCGGAAGCTGACAAAACTGGAGACCTGAACCTGGAACACATGGCTCCAGAAGAGCTCCACACCAGCAGGTACTTAGAATACATCCCCTGGGATCAGCTTCAAAGGTGATTCCCAGCCTGCTTTATTTTAAAAGTCAAAGAGATGGGTGCTTGTCCATGTCTAGCGGGTTATGTGCTGAGGTTCTGAAAAATGTAAGAGTGGAGACTGTTTCATCATATCTTGTCCTTTTTCTTATATTCTTTAATTCATTTAAACCTAAACTACTGGAAAAGCATGAAGTGTTTACTGGCTGGCTGAGCTTGACTGAATGAGAGGCTGAAGTCAGTGGTGTGTTTCTCCAGAGTGCAGATGCATTTGCTTTTAAGTCTGGATTTGTTTAGGCCAAGGGACCTGAATGATTCAAAAGCCTTTCCAAGCCTTAGGCTGTCTGAAGCTGTCCTTCATTCCAGGGATTTTGGTATAGTAGCTACTTAAAGCTATCCCTGGGAAATGTGCCTTTTCAGTAGGACAGGGGAGATGACCCTTGAACCATTTGCACTATGCTGTCAATTGCTTCCTTTCACTGTTTCAGGAGGAGCCCTGGGCCTGGCCCCGCCACCTTACCTTTGGTTCCTGAGCATGCTCTGAAAGACACTTCGGATGAGGACAGAAGTGCAAGAGGACTAGACAGGTTGGTGAACTCTCCAGGCTCTGGGAGACTGGGGTACCTTCCTTAGACACACACAGTGGATGTTTCACAAGGAAGAGTAGTCTTTGAACATGCTCTCTCACCTAAGAAAGAGGTAGATGGTCATTTCCCATCCTAGACACATGTAAAATGGTATTTGACAGGACTCAGAATACCACTGTAAAAAAGACTGAGTTTTTTCATACTTTGTTTTATTATCTTTGAAAAACAAAACAGCTCTGCTGCAATGTGATTCACTTACTATATCATTGACTCATAGTGTGAAATTTGGATTGAGAATGTCGTTCAGTAGTAGAGCTTTTGCTTTGTGTGTACAAGGCCCTGGATTTGATCCATACACAGAAATAATTCAGTGACTTTTAGAGTTGTGGAACCACAGCTATAATCAGTTTCAACTTTCACCCCCTAAAAAACACAGCTTGCAGCCCTAGACATGAACCACCCGCACCTTCATTCCTCAGTACTCAATGATCTAGCCGATGGTCTTTAGACACAAATGGGGCTTAATCTCTGAAGCAGGAATGGCTCATGGCCACCAGCAGCTGCATCCATAAGATCTCAAGATTAGAAGCACGGATGGCAGATAGAACTGTAATGGCCAGACCTTCGAACTGCAGGGGGGAGGGGGGACCTGATCTCTCCTGAGTGAAACGTCACCTGTGGTTCCCCTGATGCTTCCATTTATATTTCATCCTTTTGCAAGTAAAGAGACATTGCAGACATGGACACTGTGAATAAGCCTTGAAGTAGCCCTAGACTTCGCTCTCTCTCTCTCTCTCTCTGTGACTCTAAATTAGTACCTGTGTGTCCTACCAACAGCTGCGGGCATTTTACAAATGATTTGATTCCTGTTTTGCACATGCTGAAAGAATGCATGGTCACCTGTTTTTCGGGTCTAAACACTTCCCTCGACTCCCAGCTGCCTTTGCCGCCCCGCCGTACTGACTTGTGACTGGGCAGTGTGGATGTAGCCTGTGCTGCCCAGACAGATGCAAGCTAATCTGCGTTTGGTGCTCGTTTCTGCCCCTGCCTCAGTGAACTATTTCCTGCAGCCCTTGCTGGTATGTATTTTTTACATTTCCAGCTACGGCATAGGAAAAGTATCTGCCCAGCTAGGGAAACCTCCCGCCCCATGAATGACTACATTAGCTCCTTCTTTTCCAACCTCTGTGGGCGTTTTATCACCTTCTTGGGAAACTCAGGCTAGACACTGAGCAATCCAGTAAACACATTAAAGCTCAATGTTTCAATCACTTTAAATTTTAAAATAATTTCCAGGACTGCATGAGAAAGTATCACTTTCTGGCATATTTGTAAAGTATAGAAGAGTATAAAAAAGGAAAAAAAAAAGCCACAATCATATCAGCTAACAATTACTATTATCTAGTAACTTAATGTTATTTTACCCTTTTTTTTTTTCTGTTGAAATTTCAGTCATTTTTTTCCCCTTCTGCCATCGAAACTCTTTCCAACTGGTGTTTTGGTTTGGTTTGCATTTTGTTGTTATTGTTGTTTTGAGACAGGGTCTCACTTTGTAGCTCAGGCTGGCCCTGAGCTCGGCCTCAAGCTCACAGCAATCCTCCTGCCTCTGCCTCCCATGTGCTGGGATTACAGGCATGAGCTACCATGCCCAGCATTGTGGTGTGTGGTTACTGGGAATCAAACTCAGGACCTTGCATTTGCTAGGCAGGTGCCGGAACCACTGAGCTAAATCTCTGAGCCCCAATGAAACTCTTCACAGAGTCAGGAGAAGGGCCAACATAGTATAACTAGCTGTGGGCTTCTAGGTTCAGATAGCATTTGTGTTTGTTTCACTCCTACAGAGATGTTTTAAAATTCATTTTGATTAATTTTGTATTTATTAGCACATGTTTGCAGTACATAGTGACTGCATTCACTGTGGGTGGTTGCTACATGTACACAGCACATCTTCATTTGGAGACTTCTCCAAGCTCTGGAACTGCCTGGTCCAGTCCGGCTGTTGCTGGCCGCATGTGCATGCGGATGTGTGGGGAGTAAGTGTAAAAGATAGACCAGATGTTGAGGAGTTAGAATAAAATACATCATTCATCATTTATACCAATTATATGTGAAGTGATTGTATTTTGGATATACTGGTATAACATGCATTATTGAGATTAATTTCACTTATTTCTTTCTTGCACTTTTAATGCTTAAAATTACACATGTGGCCTTGGCACACACAACTTACATCCTGTGTCGATCATTTGGCTCCTGAAGCTGCTTCTCTCTCTCCCTGATGATGGGAAAGGATGAGCCTGTGTGTGGCTCTTGGGGATAAGGCCTCTTGCCCCAGCCACCCACTGTTTGTGGCCCTCCAGGAGGAACTTTGACTGAACTCAGCCCAACAGTCTTCCAGGGGAGGTGCCCTTTTGCTCCCCATCTTTGAGGAGAATTACAGGAGAGGTGGTAATATCTGAGCAAATAGGCCTACGATTCCATCCACATGTAGGGACGGTCACAGTTGCTGGGAGTTACAGGCCAGCTCTGCACAATAGAAATGTGACAGAAGCCAAAAAGCAAATCTTTTTTTTTTTCCTCAGAAAGATAATCTTAAATTGTTTAACCCAAATTAAAGACTTAAATGGGAACAGGGAAAGTTAACGATATACCTTACTTGGTATATAAAAATATTACCATGGTATATAAAAATATTACCATTTCAATAGGAAACTGATACACAACTGCTAAGGTAATAGCCGCAGTCTTATTTTCTCATCCTAAGTCTTTAATACCTGATATGTGAAGCACATTTCAATTTGCACCAGCCACATTCCTAGCACTTAACAGTCAAATGTGGCAGGTAGCTGCCATCTTGGATATCCCAAGACTGGACCACTGATCCAGAAGCCCCAAGAACTCTATCTCTCCAGCGAGCTTGTTCCAATCCAGTCCAATGGATTTCACACAGAAGGTGGGAATGCTTCCTTCCTCTGGAGAAGGAAGTGCTGCCCTTCTTTTTGGTGAACACACTCACTGCAAGGCAGCTGTGCACATGGACCCCAGCAGGGATCAGAGAAGAACCTACCACAGTGAGAAGATGAACACGCTGAGTGCAGACGTGCACCTGAAGATCACATTCAGTAGCTGCCAGAGGGAGGTTGGGTGGCCACATGTCAGTGGACACTGCCAGGAGCTGGACTGATGAAGTTCAAGGCCAAGGCTCTGAATTCTTCTCCTTAGTGATTATATACATAATCTCAGTTTCCCTATCTGTCGAGTAAGAAGGACAAGAAGTTTATCTATCTAATTAAATTGCAATGAAGGCTGAGACCACTGACTCCAGTGCCACACTCCTACACTGGTGCTTAGGCGTGTTAAGTCCCTGCTGTTTTGCGGTGGGATTACTTCATGGAGTAAGTTCCATGACCATATCTGTCGTCATTACAGAATCTGTTCTGGGATCTCAGTCTGTGCTCCTGACTCTGACGTCCCAACCTGCCTCTTTTCCTTTTCTAACATGGGATTCTTTGCCTGTTAAAATATCTGAGTGATTGAGGAGAGAGAATATTTTTCTCCCCGCTGCTGCTGGGCAACCCCCAGGGAGCTGCTTGGAGTTAAACGGGTTTTGTTTTGTTTTGTTTTGTTTTGTTTTTGAGACATGGTCTCGCTTTGTGGTTCAGGCTGGCCCTGAGCTTAGCCTCCAGCTCACATCACAGCAATCCTCCTGCCTCTGCCTCCTGAGTGCTGGGATTACAGGCATGAGCCACCACGCCTGGCACTGTGGTGTGTGATACTGATTGCTGCTGGGTGTGAGTCTCCACGCCTAGTATCGTATGTGGTTACCAGGGAATCGAACCTGGGCCCTTGTGCTTGCAAGACAGGCGCCGGAACCACTGAGCTAAATCCCTGGCCCTAAATATTTTTGAGATAGTATTTTACCATGAGACGTTGTGGATCTTTCTTTGTGTGTCCTGTACTATCCTATTCTACTACCAGTACTGTTGTAAATCACTATACGAGAAACAAAGGCAGCAATCCAAAATTTCCATTCTCTTGTGGATTAAGAGGTGATTGTTTCTATGGCATCTACTGAACTTTGAACATCCTGTTGACTTGAGTATCTGAGGAGTATCTTTGGCAGCCGGATAGTTTGATAACTGCGTCTCACACACAAGTAGTGCAAAGATGTGTAGTGCTTTGTTCCTCAGTTAAGAGGTTCATTTGGTGCTGATGGTAGCCTGTGCCACGAGTAGCCTAGGGTTCCATGCCCTTCTGGTACCACCTCACATCTTGAGAAGCAGGCAGGCATGGAGAGGTGGGCTGTGGGGCACTTGGCTACCTTGTATGTTCTCTCCCCGTGAAGAACTCTTGGGGAAAGTTTGCATATTGAAGGTGTATGAATTGACTTCACCTTTGTAGATCATCTTCCTTGGTGGTAGAATGCCTAGAATTTGGCATTTTGATTATGTATCACTAAGTGACAACTCTGACAGGTGACACAGTCAGAGAGCTAATGACACATTGTTCTGGATCAGTCTTGGATGACACCTTGCTTTTTTTGCTGAACATTTTTTTTAAAGGAATGTCTTTTTCCCTCACTTGGAGAGAAGGTTGTAAAGGTGTCGCATTCAATTAATAGTGCATTTTAAGCGAATTAGATTGTTTCTAGATGCATAGGGTGTTTGAGGAGACAAAGTCTAAATCATAAAGAGCACTTGGGTTGAAAAGTTAAGGGGAAAACAGAGAGGGACAGTTGGCCTCTTGCCGAGGAAGCCCTGGCCCGCCCTGCAAGCCACGTTGGAAAAGCTTCCCTCCCTCCCTCCCACACCATCTTCCCACACAGTCTCTGCGTCTTCCTTCTCTGTTCATCCCCTTCTAAAATTACCATGGTGACATCATGTTTTCAAGTTTAAGGATAAGGTTAGAGGATGACTACAATCATATAAACTCAGAAAAAGAAGGAAAAAAAAGTCTTCCAGCACAATTTTCTTAGCAGATGAAACATGGACAACAGATCCAGCCCCTGAGAGCATTCTGGGTTTGTTTTTACAACACTATTCTTTGCAGGCCAAGGGCTGCTGGAGGAAGACAGAGCCCTTCACAGCTCATCAGCTACTTCCTGACTGGCTACCATAGATAAGTATCTAACTTTCCAGTCTTTAGCTTTCACATCAACAGGGGAAAAATCACATCTCCTTGGTGGGGCTGAGGTTAGGATACAGTTGGGGTGTTGCCAGTATATCCAGCATAATGCTTGGTGTACGCTCAGAATGTGGTGAAAATGGGCCTCACTTCCTGTCCGTCCACTGGGGGTTCCCTACACCCAGCTTGTTTTCAAGGAGTTCCTGGGTGGAATGAGATCACAGATTCAAACCTGCTTAGAAAACGAAGGACTGCAAACAGGGTGAATGTCTTACTGTCAACAACTTCAAATTGCAAACCATACACTAGAAAATTCAAAGGGCCCTTTGACAAGAAGCCTGTATGTCCCAAAGCTTTTGTGTTTCATAATTAAAGCAAATGTCCTGAGAAGTAAATCTGTCATTTGGAAAAGTGCCAGGTTTCTTTGGAAATCCAGTTCAGCAGGCATTTCCACCAAAGGTGCGCATCTCCTTGGAGGCAGGGGCTTAGTTCTCTGTGTGAAGATGGTGGAGACAGGAATACCACTCTTTTGGCTTCTAGCTCCTCTGGATTTGTGAGCTCTGTTCTGTGGTCTCCATCCACTCTATACCTGACCCAGCGTTGAGAACGGCCGCTCCTGCCACTAGGAAATCCAGGGTTAGACTTAGGGCAAGATGGTGATTTCCCAAATTAAATATGTCCAAACTGACCTGGCTCCCCCTTCTGCATCTTCTTATTAGTATCACTGAGGGAAGGAGATTGCATTAAACCTGTATTTGGCCTCACTTCAGTAGCAATGTTCGGCAAGTAGAAATTCTGCACTCCACCTAGTTGGAGCTGGAAGGAAACTTGGAAGCATTCTTGATGGGCACTTCCACTTTTTGGAGCAGGTACCGAGGATTGAAATGTGGAAGGGACTAGGGAGCCAAGCAGACACAGAGCTGGAGATGGAGTCTGGCCCTCCTGACACTGGTTCCCCCTACCATGCCTGTGCTCAGCTTGCCAGTGCCGGTCACCCAAATTTGCTTCCAGATTTTTGAGAGGAGACCACACCACTCTGTGGCCAGAAAAGTAAAGAACTGAACATTGACAGAGCTCAACATTTGGCTGAGGTCTGGCTCTGAGGTCTGTGTTTACCCCCTCTAAACCTGTTTCCTCATAAGGCACGTGGTGAAGTTTATGGTGTGGTTAGGATGGAGTGAGCCACTTTATCAAGAGCTCCTGATACAATATTCATTATGCGTTTCCTTGCATCCTCTCCTCCACGGGGGTCTAAGTATTTTCAAATCCGCATTGTATTTCATTCCCCCCTCATCCTTAGGCAGGTACTATTTGTGTTTTGCTTTCGCAAATGAGAAATGGCAGCTTTGACAGAGGATGTGACCGGAGGACTAGTAAGAGTTAGATCTGGGAGTGAAGCTTCTCTTCTCTGTCTCTAGACAGCCCTTCGGACCAGAAGTTTGTGCTCAGAGCCCTGATCGTTAACTTGTCTGGCAGGAGGAGTCTTTGGGAGGTTACTCTCTCAGACAATGACTCCCACTGACATTCTACAATAATGGAAATGTGCCGGATCATGATTATCCAGTAGAGCAGCTACTAGCCTCATGCAGCTATTGCGTACCTGAGACAAGGCTCATGATATGGAGAACCTGAATCGTTCATCTTATCTAATAAAGACTGAAATTGAAATAGCCACATGGAGATAGTGACTTCAGTATGGGCAGCCCAGCTGAAAATCATAGCACAGTGATGAGGAAACTTTAGAAACCAAGAGCACAAACTGGAGCCCAAAACCCACTTATTTATCACAAAGTGCCAACACTGTCTGGGGATTTAGCTCAGTGGTTCCAGCATCTGCCTTGTAAGCACAAGGTCATGAGTTTGATCCCTGGTACAAAACACACATACACACACACAGTGCCAACACTGCAATTAAACCTCAATATTGAGGTTTTATTTAAAAAGAAAACAACTTGTACATTAAAATCTTTTGTCTTAAAAGAAAAATACAATAATGGGGTTTCAGTGATACAAACAGCTTTGTATTAAAAGGTAACAGTTTATGTTCAGCCTGCTTTTGCACAGTTAGCATGATCTTTGCTGTTGTGTGCATGCTGACAATTCGTCCAATGTTAGGTCACACTTTGTTAGTTTTTTTTTTTTCAGAGCAACATATGAGGCACTGAAGCCATCTGCCTGTCTGTTTTTTAGATCAGATTTGATATAATTCAAAGCAGAGAACAGCTGCTCACAAGCATAAGCTGATTCGAACAAAGTAAGAAGAGCAATCCCGAGTGCTTTCACTGCCCTGAAAGTGCTTGGCAGAGAGTCCACACTGTAAGGATTTCATTTCAGAACTACCCACGGTGCTGCACTTTGTCTCCCTCACACACTATCTTCTCAAGTGTTGCACGTAGAGCATAGAATTTAATTTTCCAGATAGCCACCACCATCATAGTATCTTCTTATCTACATAAGAGACTAATCTTCACTATCAGACCACTTCCTTGAAATCACGATAGCTTCAGTTCCAGATTTACAAAATCTAAGAGGTATAAGCAGGAAAGATCAAACTCTTCAAATGTGGCTTTATCTGGAAAAGTAGGAAAACACAAGGTTGTCTTCATCTTATGGAACTGTAGAAATTTGTTACTAAAATTCCCCTTTGCAATTGCTGCAATGCTAGAAAACCCTTGTAGATTTCCTTATGGCTGTAGGACTGTCTGCAAATGTTGTAGAATTTTCTAAATGAACTTTTGTATTTTTAAAATATTTCAGCCGCCCACTTTCAAAGTCTCTTTCAAAAACCTGCAATTTTCTCTCAGTGGTTAGATATCAGAAAACATCCTTTCTGTGGTTTTCCCTCTACCTTGCAGTTTTTGTTCAATTCATTGAAGTGTAGTATAAAATCTCTTTAAAAACATGGGGTTGTTAAGCCACAGTGAACTGTGGATATTCCTGCCCTTTTTAATCCATAAACAGCCGTATTTCATCCAAGCAGGCTCCAAATCACTCCAGGATATTTCCTCTGCTCAACCACCACACGTTATTATACATAAGTATTACACTGTGCCTGAACCTCATTAAGGAGTGCTTGAAACTGTTGATCATTAAGAATACAAGTCATGATGTAATTTACCATTTTTGTGGCATCTTTGAGACTATCAACTAATTTTTTGCTGCTTCCCTGGAAAAAAGAGCCTCTTGATGTTTGATACAATGAAACTGAATGACTGGATGTTTTGCTTCTTCAACTAAGAGCTGCATGAAACCAGATGTTGCCCCCACCGTGTGAGGTGCCCTTTGACTAGTAATTGAAGCCACTAAAAAACTGGATATTCCCTAAATCAACAGTCCGTGGCAGGGACTCTCAGCTGGGCTGCCTCTTGAATTTGTGGACCATCTGCATGAGGGGCTAGTGTTCCACTGACCACCCATTTTGACCACTCTGAGCAAAGCATCTGAGTGCATGTCCTACCTCAGGGGGCCTTCTGCTAAAATCACTGGCGGTTCAAACAAATTTATATATCCTTGCTCTTCTTTTCATAAATTCTTCACAAATAATGAAATATGATGCTTCAGATTTAAATATGCCAGAGGGACAGCCTGACATTAAAAGAATCTGAGTCTCTTAATTAGAGCATCTCTTTGCTAACTCTCAGAGATTATATATCAAGCTTTCATAGGAAAAAAAGCAAAAATCTTGTGTTAATAAAAACATGTGTTAAAACTCACAGCCAGTCCAATAACCAGTCCATGACCAGCCATGGGAGAGCTCAGATGAGTCACAGCTAATAAGGCTTGGCCCATGACATCATCTCCTGGCTCTGTGGCTTCTTTCTGAGCATAGGCATGGCTCTAGTGTGTGCTATTATCTAATGCTTGGCTTCTGGGGCAATGCTGGGGACTCTGACGGAGAGGGCTCCATGTCTCTGCTGCAGTGTGCACACCACACGTTTGCCACCGCCATCATAGTATCTGCTCATCTACATAACAGACTAATCTCCACTGTCAGACCAGGGTAGATTCTGTGTAGATCGATGAAAGTTTCTCCTCCTTCCAACCTTCAGCTCCACAAGTGGGGAAGTGAGGTGGTTGTTGGGTTATTATACTGTAGTTTTTTCTCTCCTTCTTTCTGCTTCCCTCATCCCTGCCAGGGATCCCTCCTCCATGGTGCTGGGGATTTTACTCAGGCCCTTGCATATGTGCTCCAGCATTGAGCTGCACCTCTGGCCCTAGGGGACTGTGTCTTCATGGCACTGTCCCCAGCAACACATATCTTTCCTGCACTAAAACAAGGAATTGCACAACTGAACCACCAGAGATGGCGGTTAACCTGCTCACCTCACGCTCAGGCTGCAGATTTATCTCTACCTAAGCCACCCTCATAAGGAGGCCCCAGGTCATCCAGAAGCTGACCCAAAGCAGCCACATTTAGGAGGAATTGTCCCTTGTGCATATCTTCTGATGGCCTCATGTGCAGGAATGTCCCTCATGAGCCTGAGAGGAAGCCCAAATTAGCATCTTCCTGGCCTGAGAAACTGGAGGGGTGAGAGGGACTTAATTTGTGGTCACAACAAGCCTCAACTCAAAGGACGTTGGGCCTGAGTTTCCTTCTTTCTTACTGCCTATTGAGTCATCTGTTCTTAAATATTTTAGCAGCCTCCCGACTCTAATATAGACAGTGAGAGTGTCTCTGTTTCAAGAAGACACTGGAACACGTCTGATTACTGATACTCTAAGTGCCCTTTCCTTTATCAAGACCAGCAGGAAGGGGCTGAGGAATACAGTCCCAGGGAACTGGTGCATCTACATCGTAAGTGGGCAGGGGGGGACAAGAGAGGACCCTGGTGCACAGGCTTGAATCAGCACTGAGTTCTCACACCAGGAGCAGCCTGGGAAGGATAGCAGAGTGCTGCAGCTGCTGCCCATGAGTGGGGACAGCAAGAAGAGGAGACACTGGGCATGAAGCTGAGAAGGAAATCAGGCTGGAGCTCCAGGGGCTACTCTTAGTTTGTGTTGGGTGGTCACAGAAAGTTTGTGTTGGGTGGTCACAGAACTGCAACAGGTCTTGGTGTCTGGGTGAATGGGGCTGACTTTTAGGTGAACGGGGCTGACGTTATCTCTGGAAGGTGAAGTTGGTGACTATGTCTGTGTAAGAGTGAGAGCAGCAGCTCCTGGAGAGTCCACAGTCAACACACTGAAGCTCTGGGGATCCTCTTCTGGGTGGCTCTATCCCCACAGCACCCTGAGCAGTTGCCCAGTTAATGTGTACCCAGGTCAGGTTCTCAGAAGAGGGAGCCAGGCTCTCTCCCATGAGAGGAGCACTGAGATGGGCATGAGAGAGGCACAGGGAGCTGGCTCTTCCACAGGGAAGAGCGGGGGGATAAATGGTCAGGTGGGCAAGCAGGCTGACGTGCTCCGGGTGAGCCATGGGTGTGGTTTGTTAATGCCAGCTCAGGATCAGGAAGCTCCTAGGAGTCAGGTTCCTCAAGGGTACCTGTCTGCTTCCTCTGTACCCTCCATAAGAATCTGCCCACCCTTCACCTGCCTGGCCCTGAGTCACCTCTGATGTAGGGTCAGAAAGCTAGGCTCCAAGTACTAAATTATATTCTCTGATAATATGTTTGTGGTCATTTCCATACACGGTGGGCCTCAGTCTTTGGCTAAGAGGACAAGCTACATTCTTCTCTCTCAGAAATATGAGACTTATAGGCATGGCTCTTGTTTACCAGCATCTGATACAGCCTCTGATCCACCGTAGGCACTCCTGAAGTGTCTACTGAATAATTAAACATAAATGCCTATCATGTGAGTTGGAGGGTTCCTGTCTTGGAAAACAAGGTCAGAAGGAACTCCAGAGGCAGACAACCCAGAGCAATTTCTGATTCTTCGGTTAGACTGCTTATCCCTGAGGAAGTTCTTTAGCCATTTGGAGCTCCATTTCCTAGGTTAAAAATGAGTGTGTCTAGTTATTTTTCTCTCATTGCTAAGACAAAATATCTGACTCCCAAAGTTAAAGGAGAAAGGTTTATTTAGCTCACAGTTTTAAGAGGTTTCGGTCCATAATCAACTGGTTCCAAGGCAGAGTGGCACATGGCAGGGGGGCATCACAGAGGGAAGCAATTCATAGTAGGCAAAAACAGCAAAAGCAACAAAGCTAATAGTCTTATTGGCCTTCTTATCTAATCCAGACTACTTAGGGTGATAGCACTGACACCTGCAGTTCTAGTGCTCTTGAGTCTAGCATTGCACCGTGAATCAATTCTTGATACAGCCCCCTCTGAAACAGTACTACTGCCTGAAGCTTTAGGGGGAACCTCTAGGTATAAGCCATAGCAGGGTATAATGCTAGAACCCCCTCCCCAGAGTTCTTATGGAGATTATCTAAAAACTATAGATGTAAAAAGCTTAGCAGAGTTCCTGCATGGCCTTCAGGATGCACTGAGGTATCAGGGGTTATTGTTTTTATGATTATGGTTATCAGTACCAGCACCATCATTTGAATGATTGTACTACTGTTGTTAGGTGGGTGGTAAATGTTTGAGGTTTTACCCAGTGGATAATTGGAACTTGCGGAAGTTCATGAGTATCTGCTCTGCATTATCTGGAATGTGCCAGTACTCTCTAAAGCTCTTCCTTACTCTAGGCTGCCACCACCACCAAGGGTGGCCCTGCTGTTGCTACTCTGTAGCACATGCAAGGTCAAACCATCCAGCACTCGGGAGAATGCTTCTTTTCCTTGTGGAAAGTAGGGCTTTGGGGTTAACTTCTTGCCAAGAGTGGCTGCACAAGGCAGAAAGCTAACATTAGTGGCAGAGTGCAAGTGCCTGTATGGGTGAGCTGAGCGCGTCCCCGGGAAGTGAGCACTGAGGCATCTCTGGGACAAACTGCCTGGACTATCTTGGCACAATGTCTGGAGCTGGCAGCCTGTGCCAAGCCTACTTCAGATATGGGCAGGATGGAAAGTTGTCTGGCCCTGCCTGCCTGCCTGCCAGACACCATGGTGTAACTGCCGGAGGAGGAGACCCTTGGAGGCAAGTGGCCAAGCAGCTGGTATTTAAATATGCATCCCTGGAGTTGGCAGACAGGGAGAAACTGGGGAGGTAGGATCGCCCAGCCTGGGCTTGAGGTCAGCCCCAAGCCAGACTACCTTTCCAGGCCACCCGTGAAAGATGTCTGGGTAGACACTCCTGTGCTCCCGAGGCTAGGTAGCCAGGACAAGGGTCTCTGAAACAGAAGCTACCTCATTCCTGGCTCAGCGGTTCAGTCATGAAATGTTAGAACCAGAAGGCTTTCAATTCTTCAATTTCCTCATTTCACAAATGAGAGACTGAGACTGAGAAAAGAGAGACTTCAAGGCCACACAGCCTGTCAGAGGATCTCCGGTCCAACTACAATTTCAGCTTAAGATCTCTGCTATAATGCAGTTGTCTGACTTTAAAACCAGTACTCCTCTCAGCGGCCCATGGCGCTTTAGTGAATAAGCCAACACCTGCACCAATCCCAGGAAATGTTCTGGATTATTTTCTAGAGGATGTATTAGGTTAAGGTCATCTTCATCCGGGGTTGCGTCTCAAAAGCTATATCTGCATACTCTCTGTGGCTTATCTGCAAATCAAGCCAAACTGTTACTTCTGCACTGTGTTGCTGGCTTTTCTCTCCTGGGTCTGAGCGTTTTTAGGCAAACCACTAGGAAAAGCATCTACAGATTCTCAGATTCACCACAATGAGGGGGATGCATGGATTTGGAGGGAGAGATAGTCTCACTTGGAGTCCAACAGCAGAACGCTCTGCTGAAACCTGAGCTTTGTCTCTTTCCGGCCCATGTGCCTGCATGAGCAGTCTATGGAGGAAACCTCAGAGGACACAGTGGTCTGGTTCAGGTTTCTCTCCAAACAGTTGGGCTGTGCAGCCTTGTGAGATGAAATGCTCTTAATGATCATTGCAGGATTTAGTTTGGGTTTTGACTAAAGATGAGAAGTTTATCTGTTAGAAACCACCAGACTCCCAGTGGAACGGATGCTTAAACTTCTTTATTTGGTTCATGTTTCATGTTTGGTGAAGAAAATGCTATGAAAGTAGAACACAGAAATGACCCTAATGGAAGAAACATTTACTTTCAGAATCTTCCTTTGCATTTGGGAACCAAGGCTGCTGCAAGTAGGGAAGCTGTTGCTTTTTCCTGTTGGCCATTGGCTTTAATGTAGACTTTTTTATGTCTTCTCTTCTAAAACTTTCTTTCCAAAGGTTAAGGAAATATGTAAATACAGAGCAGGCCCAGTTTCTCCATGGCTGAATTGATGTAGAGTACAGCCTTGGTATATGGGACTTCACAGGTTCCCCCGGTGCTTCTACACAGCAGAGCACTTCCAATCTGATGATTGCAGAAGCAAATCAAACAAAGACTCAGCCTTTACATGCACACTTGGTGGGAGACAAGACATTAATACTTCGTAGATAGGATTTAACCTTGCAACCACGTCTTTCCTTGGTCCTGCCAGACCTCGCACTACTGTGGCTGCCCATCAAACTTTTAATTTTTCCCCTTTGCCCTACTATCACCTGAGATATCTGGCTCTGACTACTGGAGAAGTTTGTTTTCTGGTAAGGAAGTTGGTACAGCAGCAGAGCTTTGCATCCTATTTAGTCAAAGATGTAGTTTTAGTTAGGATGAAGTAGCCAAGTTTAAGGAGACTTTGTTTTTGGAGGAGTTGGGGTGGGTGCACTTGACCTGTGGTGGAGAGCGCCAGTGCCTTGCTTCTGAACGCACATCCAAGCAATGCAGGTATGTGGAATGGGTTTTGTGTCTCCTAGGAGAAGACCCCGAAACCATAACTAGAAACTCTAAATGGGGCTCAGAAAGCATGTGTGCCAAATGACAATCCCCAAACCACTTATTTATTACAAAGTGCCAACACTGCAGTTAAACTTGAATACCGAATCCTGAAAGGATGTTTTGTGATATCCAAACTATTGGAGTGTGAGCAATCCTCTGACTGCCCAGAAGAGGGGACAGAAAGGGCTAAAGAAAGACAACAGCGACATGGGTAACTTCAAAGTATGTGGGGGCCAGGAGGTAGGTATCTCATAGTGGGCAAAAACACTCCCGAGCTGGGTACCTGGAGGGTGTATCAGGTGATGTAGGGGGCTGTGGTAGTCCTATGTCAATGAGGATCTTAGGCTGATGAAGATCTTCATTCACAAGGATCTTATGTTGCTGAAGGTTGTAAGGAGGGAACTTTCTCTCTTTTTTTTTTTTTTTTTATTACTTCTTGGTTCGTGAAGAACCAGGATATCTTCAGCTGATGGACTCTTGTCCTTGAGTATCAGTGTCCTGGGACCACTGAGGCCTATTTGGAGAGAGGCAAAATGAAGTTATGTCTTTGCAAGCCACAAGCCAGCTGGCTGGCAAGATGACTTTGGCCCTTAGACAACTACAGTTGTACTTTAATTATGAAATGATTTTTTTTCCCCAGTTATGTTGAATGACACCAACATTTGAGGGAAAACTGCAGATTTTGGAAAGAAACCTAGAAAGTGGACAGCTGAAATATTTCCCATATCTAAAAATTCATTTAGAAAATTCTATAACATTTGCAGACAACCCTGTAGGCCATAAGGAAATCTACAAGGAGTTTTCTAGCATTGTAGCAACTGCAAAGGAGAATTTTAGCACCAATTTCTACAGTTCCATTAGACAGAGACAACCCTTTCTTTTCTTACTTCTCCGGAGTCGAATTTAAAGAACTTGATCTTTCCTGCTTACACTGGTTAGATTTTTGGAGATCTGGAAATGGAGCTATTGGAATTTCAAGGAAGCTCTCTCTGGAAAAGTAAATTTTATGCCCTGTATAAATAACTGAGAAGATACAGTGTGAAAGGAGACAAAGGATAGCAGAGTGGGTAGTTCTGAAATGAAATCTTTACAGTGTGAAAATCTCTGTGCAATACTTTGAAGGCAGTGAAAATATTCAGGTTTGCTTTTCTTACTTTGTTTGGATCAGCTTATGCTTGTGAACAGCTGTTTTCAGCTTTGAATTACATCAATTCTGATAAAAGAACCAGACTAACAGAGGCCCAAGTGCTACGTGTTGTTCTCAAACTATGGAAATATCAGCCAGTTTGACAAACTATCAGCATGCACTCAGCAGCAAAGATCACCTTAGCTGTGCAAAAGCAGGCCAAATGCAAACTTTACCTTTCGATACAAAGCTGTTTGTATCATTGAAACCCATATTATTATTATTTTTCTTTTAAGACAATGATGTTAATGTACAAGTTGTTTTTAATATTAAACTAAAACCTTAAATTGAGGTTTAATCTCAGTGTTAGCACTTTGTGATGAATAAGGGGGTTTTGGGTTCCAGTTTGGGCTCTTGGTCTTTAAAATGTTTACTGATCTAGGGGCTGGGGGTTTAGCTCAGTGGTTCCAGCGCCTGTCTTGTAAGTGCAAGGACCTGGGTTCAATTCCCCAGTAACCATATACAGTACTGGGTATGGAGACTCACACCCACCAGCAACCAGTACCACATACCACAGTGCTGGGCGCGGTGGCTCATGCCTGTAATCCCAGCACTTGGGAGGCAGAGGCAGGAGGATTGCTGTGATGTGAGTTTGAGGCTGAGCTCAGGGCCAACCTGAACCACAAAAGCGAGACCCTGTTTCAAAAAAAAAAGTTTACTGATCTAGGATTCTCTGAGGACAACATTCTGTAATTCAGGGGGCCCTACTCTTTTGTTTCCATAGAGGTACCAATTAACAACTGCGATGTATGAAATGCTACTTAGATTCCTACCTCCTAGTAGGCAGGGACTGTACTTTTTGTTCAGGAAGGTTTGATCTCTGTCCTTCTGCATTGTAAATTCCCCATCAGTTAACTGCTAGCAAATATTTCTAGTCTCAGGCCTCACATTCCAGGATTTCTCTGTGTATGTAGTTGTGTCATTGCTAGTCTAGGGAGGGGCTGAGGTGTATAAAGGTAAACAAGAGAGAGACCTTGTGTCTAGTGAGTCAGAAGCAAGTCTTTGGAAAAATGGAAGTTCCTTCTCAGCTTCCTTCAGGACCTTCTTCTACTGCTTCTTTTGTCTCCAATTCTACCTGCTCCCAGGACTAACTACTTTTAGAGTTTGCTGCTGCTCCTGCCTCTGCAGATAGGATCCTTCTGAAGCATTTTTATATTCCCATGGTCACTTAGAACAGAGACTGAAGGTTCTCCATGAATATTAGATTAGTTAATGGTTATTTATTTGCCAGGCAAATCTGAGCACCGGCAAATCTCATCTTGGCTTCTTGTTTTGGTGTGGCTTGTCACATCTCAGCCAAAGCAGAATGCTTTTGCCACTGCAGAGTAGTAAAGGAAGCTTCAAACACAGAGCACACATGGCCGGGTGGACAAGGCCAGAGCTATTCCCAGTCACCGGATTGCCTTTTGTGTACCAGAAGACTCCTTTAACAAATGACCCATTTGCGTTGCAGTTTGTCATTCCTTTCTGTGGCTTGAGGTCTGGTCTGCACCTCGTGACTGCTTCTAAATACCAGAGTCAATAGTCCTTTGGAGATGCTGTTACTTGCCAGTAGCAGACAATTCAGTACAAGGAACAGGGTTTGTCATCTCACACAGCAGGAAGACCAGAGGGGGCCGTTTGAGAATGAAGCATTCATTAGCTCAGGAAGGCACTGAGGAACTCCACCTTTCCCTCTTCTTCTACTCACACTGAGTGTGTAGGTTGGCGTCACTCTTCATCATTTCAATCAGCAACTTCAAGGCAGGGTATTCTCACATTCAGTGCTGAATGGGAGAAGTCATGTGAAGCACAGGAGCATGTCACCTTTTATCTCCTAGAGTGAGGCAAATGTCTTAGAAAGGCCTGGATGATTGCTGTTCTGTTTCATTGGCCCAGCCTGGGTCACAAGACTATGCCTAAACCAAAGTAGGAAGTAAACAAGGAGGGGTATTGCAGTTGTGGGGGCAAACAATGCCACCTGCCTCAAAAGCTCACAGTCAGTTTTTCCTGGCGGGGTGTGAAAAGCACCTTCATCAGTACTATCCAGAATATGCCTGCTAAAGTGCACTTTCCTGAGCCCTTCCCCCCACCTGAATGTGAAGACTGGGATCTGGGCCCAGGTATCCGCACATTAACAATAACTGTGTGTCTTATTCACAGTAAGTTTCAGCCCATGGACCTATGTTATGGTAATCTGCTGTTCATATTATCATGTTCAGTAGGATTCATCTTTTAAGAGGAGACTAGGGAGTAAGAAAAAGATTTAGATTTTAAAATTCCCTTTGCAGGGAAATATTAATGAATATAATTATGTTCAACTCACATTTGCTTCAAAATAATCTAGGTAGAATCAGTGGGCATATGGACCCTGGAGACAATAGTACAACACCTACTGCATCATGGCTCTGCTGAAAACACTCATGCAGCCTGTGTTGCTGCAGAGGCTACAACCTGCTTCCGAGCCCCAAAAAATCCTTTGGACAGTAAAGACTCAGTCCTGGATGCAACATCTAAAATATATTCTTGCACCTAGTGATTTGGTCTTCTGCGGATTTCACAAGCAGGCACTTGTTCTCTTGCATACTGCTATTATACTGCTGCCGTAAGCTGGAGCAGAAGGAGACAGCAATGAATTCATAGCTTCAGGTTTATTCAGGCAACATTCCTGATTCTATCTAGGACTAGGGCTGTATGGATTGGCAGAGAGTTTCTGATGTGGATGCATCTTTGTCATGTGGGAAGATTTGAATCTTACACATTTGTGATAATTGAAAGCCTTGAATTCATCTTCCAATGGGGAGGAAGAATAAAGACAGCTTCTGAATATTCCTGAAGATGGCTCTGCCTGATGCCAGCAGCCCAGGACCACTGTACTTTCTCAGCCTGGTGACACCTTAGAGTGATACTGGGTGAGACTTCCTCAGCCACAGCATTTCTTCTGGGATGAATGAATGGTCCAATACTCCAGAGACGTTCATGAATTTCAAGAAGTTTCCTGGAAATCCTTCAGAAAGAAGATTAAATCACAGTAATAACCAGATTCCTCTATGCAAGTTTCCTATTGCTGCTGTAACAAATTACCACTAAATTAGTGGTTTGAAACAACACTAATCTTCTTCTAGCTCTGTAAGTGAAATCTCTAAATGCATCTCACTGGATTAAACTCAAAGGTTTCAGCAGGTCTGTGTCCCTTTCTAGAAGCCCTAGGGAAAAAAATCCATTTCCTTGCTTTGTCCAGCCCTCATTCCTAGGTTGCCTGCATCCCTTGGTTCATGGTCCCTTTCTCCTTGTTTAAACCAGCATCTTCAAATCTCTTTTAAGTCTGCTTTCTCCACTACTCAGTCCACCTTCTCGGGGCCTTTGTAATTGCACTGGTCTCAAATGGGTTAAGGTCTGATGTTTAATTCATACCCAACCATAATTCCCCTTTGCCTTGTTCACTCCCAGGACTAAGGCCTGGACATCCTTCAGGGGCCTTCCTTCCATCCACAACACTTACCTACCTGTAGGTTTCGAAGCACAACATTTCCTGCAGCACTTCTTTCCTGTGTCGTGGGTCATGCAGTTGTCAGCTGGAGAGGGGTGTTTCCCGTGAAAGGATGTGCTTCAAGTTTTGCCTATTTAGAGTGCTCAGAACTACAAGTGGCAGATGGCTATGTTTTTACCATAAGTGGGTAGGACTTGGTAACAGGGCATAAGAGCACCAAAGACCAGGCTTTCCAGGGCTCACTTCTCCAATAGCTAGCTGATGGTATACATTTGAATACAGTACACCAGTTGGATCTCACTTGTGTGTGTGTGTGAACAAACACCTTGATACTCTACCAGTAAGCTCATGACAGGCATGTGCACGAGGAACCTAGTTAAATTGCCCTCAGAAAACTCCTTTAGGCACGTGACATTTTCAGTATTATCTCTCTGTCTGCTACCCATAGATACATATTTCCATCGATCTAATATTTATCCAGACTTTGTGGAAATAACTTTCATGAATTCTGCACAGAATCCTTACTTGGGGCCCTCGATCCTTAGACATCTGTTTCTTTAAGAGAAGGAAAGGAAGTACTGAGTCACTCATGAGTCTTTTGGCCTTTGGTCTCTGAGTACATAAAATATAGCAATGCTTTCTTTGATACTAAACTTAACATAGGAAGCCTGGCATCCGCATGTAGCCAGACTCTTATTAGCTAGGCTTTAGCTGCAGAGATTTCCAGGGTGGAAAAGGTGGTCCTTTTCAACAATACCGTGGGCGGGTAAGCACGGTGGTTCCAGAGTGTGATGGATGTTAATGAAGGAGTTAATTTCCGACTCTATAAAGCGGAGAAAACCACCCAAACTCACAGGCCAACAGAAACACGAGAGCGCCTCAGAAAATATGGCAGCGCGCGCTGGGGCGGGGGATAGGGGGTGATCGTGGGCTGCCATAACCAGACAGAACACAGGCCAACAGCTGTGCAATAAGACCTGAGGCTAAGCACCCCTAGGCAGGTGAAGAAAGGCCAGAATTTGGTGCCAGGACCGAGCTGGGCATGTCACCCTGGACTTCCTGCAGTCTGTCGGGCAGCAGGCGGGCAATGTCCTGAGGATAACGCGTGGCCCGCGGAGTGGTGCCACCCCGCCTGCGCTGCGCAGCCCTCGGCCTTCTCCGCTCACTTCACCCGCGATGCCTCCCCCGGTGGCCATACAAAGCGAAAAGCGAGTTGGAAAAGTAAGAACAGTAACAAGCTGTCAAGGTCACAGACTCCTGGAAGAAGCGTCCAGGACCCCGAGGCGGCGGCCGGGAGTGGGTGCGCCGGGCGCCGCGGGTCGGCGCCGCATTCCTGCTCGGGGAGGAGAGCGCGGCCGGCGCCCTCGAGAGCAGCTGGCTGCGCGCTGGCCGGCTCGGAGCGCCCGGAGCTGGGGGAGGAGCCTGGCCCGGCCGCCGCGCTCTCCCAGTCATTGGCCGCTCGCGCTGAAACTTTCCCGAGCCCTTCGGGGAGCCGCGCTGTTGCCCCGGGAAAGTTTGCGTCGCCGGCCCGACCTGGACGTGGAGGTTTCGCGCGCCGCGCCGCCGCGAGCCTCGGGGAAGTCTGCGGCTCGGGGCTTCTGGAAGTGGCGTCCCGAGGGCCGAGCTCCGTGAGGGCCGCCCCGGCTCGCACCCGGCCGGTAAGTGCGCCGCGGCCCGGCTGAGGCTGAGGAGACCTGCGTCCCGGACCGCGGCTGCCAGACAAAGGCGCGCCAGAAGTGGTAGCGGAGCTCATTTCAGTTTTCCTCAGGAGACTGGAAAAGGGCGGACAAGAGGCTAAATTACACGTTTGTGTCCCCTGCTGGCCGAGGAATGTGTTTGCGGGAGAAGCGGCGGGCCCCGAGCAGCCGCCCCGACTCGTACCTCAGGCGGGTGGGCGCGGGGTGCGCGCGGAAGACGAGGTGCTCATCAGAGGGGTCCCCTTCTGGTGTGGGGTCCCCGCCCACGGTGGCCTTGCGCCACCCTCCCGGGCGCCCTCCGACTTCGTGTGGTCTCATTGGGTCTCGTGGGGCCACCAGAGCTTCGCGCGGATTAGCCACAAAATCCCGCACTCGATTGCCTCGGAGTTTGGGACTTTTAAATTCTCCAATAATTACGTCAGCGGGGCCGAGCGCACTTCGGGGCTCAGTGCGGCACGTGACCCGGCCGAGCTTCCCTCGGCTTCCTCGGCTCCGCCGCTGCCGCCTCAGCGCTGGGTTTCCCAGCCCCGGCAGCTGCACTGGGACTGAGAGTCCGCGCAGGCTCACAGCGCCCAGTGCCTCACGCAGTTTGCGCCCTTTTCATGCAACCTTGTTACAGTCCTCGGTGTTTATCGTTGTTGTTACCTTCCGGCTTTGTCAGGCACCTGAAATATACCTTATTTAGGCGTGTGGAGGGAAAAGAGAAGGAGCCAATGGAAAGAGCAGGCGGAAGACTGCACAGTGTAGACACTTGTGACTGCCCCAGTTCTGCCCGTCACGAGATCCTAGGGCCGTCTCCTGTTTTATGTCACAGGAAGGTGTAGTTCTGTTATCAGGTAGAGAACTCATACCATTCTAGTATCTCTGATTCCTATCGAGACCACATTTCAAAAGCCATTTATATTACATTTGGAAATGTCTTTGGCTGAAGGACTGACCTGAGATTGAGTTTCATTTGTGATTTTTATCCGTTTACATCCATATGTAGATTTGAGAGTTGAATCCTTACCAGTGTTTTTAGAGTTGAGAGTTAATGCAGCTTGGAAAAAGTTTTGCTGTGAATTGCCCAGCGAGTGATCTCCAGGGTGCGTGGCTGGTCCAGGGCCAAGTGGTAAGGCCTCTTGAGAATGGGGCCACTTGTGCTGGGCAGGAGTGGAAGGGTGTGGATTCCCACGGGGCTTCTTCCCAAAGGCCCAGCTCTGCCCAGGCATTTTCCTCCAAAGAGACTTGGAGCAACAAATAGGGCACGGACACTGCAGCTCGTTCAGCCCCTGAGCCTCTTCCTGATTCTGGCATCCTTAGGTTATGACCTGACCGCAGGACGGTGACTCGCGGTGCAGCCAATTTCGCATTACAGTTATTCGCACATGGGCTGGTTATGGAAATCTGAGGGCCACATGCCACCCCTCTGTGAAATCTAGATAGAAGCAGCCTCCTCCCTTTGTCTCTCTAGGGCTGGAGCATTTATTTCAGCTGGAGGGAAACGTCAAGTCTCATTTTACAGATAGGAAAAGGAAAACTCAAAAGAAGTCCTGGATCAGGTGGAGCGTAGCATGGATGAGGCCTTGGGTTCAATCCCCAATTCTGAAAAAAAAAAAAAACAGACAAACACAACATACCCAAACAAGAGCAAAAATAACAAACCAAAATAAAACTTAATTTTTTTAAAAAAAAGTCCAGGATCTTGGCCAAGGTCACTTTTCATGGTGGGATTCCAATTCCAGATCCCGATATTTGTCCTGGTGTACTCTCTTCTCAATCTCACAGGCTGCCTCTTTGGATTTATTCAGCTTTGTGTCAGGATTATTTGTTTGTCGCTTCTATGGAGACAGACACTGCTTAAGGAAAGAGGACATGTCTAGTTCACAGTATCACTTCACCAGAGTGACATGGGGCCCCCAGGAAGTAGGTGGTGGTTGAACCGAATAAGACATAGCCCTGCCTTCAAGGAGATTTTCTGGGTGTGTGGGCAGACTGGTGAGGATGATGCCTCAGAAAGAGGGCGTTGAATGTGAGGACATTTTTAATTGTGCCAGTGACCAGGGAGTACACTGCAGGCGCCTCGTGGGTGTCAGGGATGTTGTGCAGTTATGCTCCTCTAGGAATTGCTTTAGCCAAAATGCATTAGTGTCGTCCTGCATTGAGGATTGTGTAGAGGAATTGGGAGAGGGTTCTAGTTAAGAGGATGAAGAAACAGGCTTCTGTGCTTCTGGGCTCCAGCTGCAGGTCTGGGTGAGGCTGGCACAGAATGAGGACTTGGTGGAGACTGTCTGTGTCTGCTGTCCTGGACTTGGTTCCACAGCCAGAGCAAATAGTGCCCGAGTTATTGTGGTCTGGGTCTGGCAGGTCCTTGCACCTGTGCACAGATATCAGAAGGTGGTGAGAGAAGTGGGGTGATAAGAGTCGGTGACTAATGCTGGCAAGAGGAGCAAATCTAAGAAAGAAAAGTCCCCAAGGCTGAGTGTCCTGAACTGTCCTGTTGTGACCAAAGTCTGTGAAATTCATCTTCATGGCTGAGTCTTTTCTGCCTCTGCCCCACTGAGGTTACAGTTTTTGGTTTATAACCTTGCCAATCATTTCCACAGCTCTCCTTGTGATGACAAAATATCTAAGGATTATGAAATCATTTAGGAGAAATGAGAAGCATGAGAACAAAGACCAAGGGAAAGAAAAGTTTGCAAGGCAGCGCCTCTAAAAATAGAGCAGTGGGCAAATGAAACTCTCCAGGGACTGTGGACCATGGACTGTCATGGATATTTCACTCCCAACGAGTTGAGAAGGGCTCCATCTCCTTTCCCCGCCTCCCTGCTCAGCCTGTTACATAGCAAATGTATTCTGGGGCTGCCCTTTAAAAGAAAATTCTCAAGATTTATTTCCCCTGGGGTAGGGAGGGCCCTGCAGAGAAGTCTTAGGGTTTGGAGACAAAGATTTTTGTCTGAAGGGCCCTGCCCCACCCCTTACCAGCTGTGTGACCTTGAACAAGTCCTGAACCACCTCTGAGTCACTTTCCTTCTTATTAATACTGAGGATATTTTTCCTGCTCTCACTCACTCACAGAACCATAAAGACTAGTGAAATCATGTTCATGGAAATACTTAGTAAGCTGAAAGCATTGTGCTAATCAGCAGTCACTTATTTTTATATATTTCATATCATTGCAAATAAAGTCAGTTAGTGGAGCTAGATTTTCTAATACCTTCCGTAGACTACATGTGTTATTATTGTTGTTCAACGTAAACAAGGAGACAGGTTCTAGTGCGTGGAGTTCTCCTTTGTTTAGAGGCTGCTTGCCAATAGCTTCATTCTCCCTTGCTTTGCCACCCTCACTTAAAATTGTTCGCAGATAATAATAATTTAGCAGATAATAAAAAAGAAAAAGTGGGGCTGGGGATTTAGCTCAGTGGTTCTGGGTGACTGTCTTGCAAGTGCAAAGTCCAGGGTTGGATCCTCGGTAACCACATACAATACTGGGCGTGGAGACTCATGCCCAGCAGCAATCAGTTCCACGTATGTGCCAGGAATGGTGGCTCACATCTGTAATCCCAGCATTTGAGAGGCAGAGGCAGGAGGATTGGTGTGATGTGAGTTTGAGGCTCAGCTCAGGGCCAGTCTGAACTACAAAATGAGGTCCTGTCTCAAAATAAATAAATAAATAAATAAAAAAGAATGACAATAAAAAAACATGAAACTCGGAAGAGTTCTGCTCGTGTAGTAAACATTGGAAGAAACAGATAGAAAGACAGAGCAGTTGTTCCATCCTGGTCCAGGAGCTGTTCAGAGCCCACAATGTTTAGAGCCAAGGGCAGCTGGTCAGCGCTTTTGCATAAGGGTTGATTTCACATCCTGACTATTCTTCAGGTGGAGACACATTCCACACTGAGAAGGGATGGTGGTATGAAGTTAGTGTAAGCAGCATCCTTTCCCTTCCTCCTTTTATCGCCAGGACACTACACTCTCCCCTCTGCTTCTCTGGCTTTCTGCTCTCTAGCTCCTTGCTTTGCTACAGCAGAAAAAAGTCAGATTATTACAGACAGGTAAGTTAGTTAAAATAGTATAGACAGTTGGACAGAACTGGGCCCTGAGAGTGAATGCAGAAGACAAGAACATATTACAGCTGTAGCTTGAGGGGCATTCATGCAAGGTCAGGCTTTAAAACAAAGAGAAATGACCACACCCACGTACTTCTCTTAGGGATGGAGAGCAGTGATTGATACTCTAAACAGACACCAGTCACCTTTGGTGGAGGAACCCAACTTACCTAGTCTTTTCTTTTTTTATGCTTGCTGTGCTTGCTGTGTGACTAGCTTCCCCATTTGATCCTGTTTAATCAGTATTACTGAAGCAGCTATACCTGTCATCTTATTGAGTGTCCATAGTTTTGTCCCATCTTATACCCACCTTGTGATTTTGCATCGGATCAATATTACCTAAGCATGTAATCCTATTGGTTGACTATAGTTTTATCCCACCTTGTACCCACCTCATCTCCTGGCTTGATAACCACTGTCCTATTTTTGTTTCTATGAACTTTATACATTTTCACCAGTATTTATTTTAATAAGTGTTTAAGTAATATATTTTATTCCTCATTTTACATTTCTGTCGGAAGTCAGAGGTTGATCAATCCTCTGACTAGGTAGAAAGAGGAACAATGAGAGCTAAAGAGAAAAAAGACAACAGAGACTTTCATAATTTTGGTTTTTTTTTTTTTAGGTTTTTTGAGACAGGGTCTCGCTTTGTGGTTCAGGCTGGCCCTCAGCTCAGCCTCAAACTCACATCACAGCAATCCTCCTGCCTCTGCCTCCCGAGTGCTGGGATTACAGGCGTGAGCCACCACGCCCGGCACTGTGGTATGTGGTACTGGTTGCTGCTGGGTGTGGGTCTCCACACCCAGTA
>PVIR01005711.1:54374-70596 GCA_004026965.1 Petromus typicus | reverse complement strand
AAAAAAAAAAAAAAAAAAGTATGATATCCATTTTAGTATTCTAAGAACATTTAGTATTTGGATATTACCACAATCTCCATATTCCAAGTCAAACTATTTGGCATTCTAGAGTCTAACTGTTTTAATCAAAGTCAAAATAAAATCAAGTGTAAATTGGGCCGGGGATATAGCTCAGTGGTTCCAGCAACTGTCTTGCAAGCGCAAGGACCCGGGTTCAATCCCCGTAACAATACTGGGTGTGGAGACTCACCCCAGCGGCAACCAGTACCACATACCAGTGCCGGGCGTGGTGGCTCACGCCTGTAATCCCAGCACTTGGGAGGCAGAGGCAGGAGGATTGCTGTGATATGAGTTGGAGGCTGAGCTCAGGGCCAGCCTGAACCACAAAGCGAGACCCTGTCTCAAAAAACCTTAAAAAAAAAAAAAATCAAGTGTAAATTAACCTATGATTTATTTTTCCCTTCTCACTATTTTTAAGTGTGATGGTTGATTGGTTATGTCAATTTAAGTAATACCCAGCTACATTGGCTCAGTACAGTTTTTTGGTTTTTTGTTTTTTTTTAAGATAGGGTCTCGCTTTGTAGTTCAGGCTGGCCTTGAGCTCAGCCTCAAACTCACATCACAGCAATCCTCCTGCCTCTGCCTCCTGAGTGCTGGGATTACAGGCTTGAGCCACCGCACTATGCTATGTGGTACTGAATGCTGCCGGGCATGAGTCTCCACGCCCAGAATGGTATGTGCTTACTGGGGATAGAACCCGGGTCCTTGTGCTTGCAAGACAGGCACCGGAACCACTGAGCTAAATCCCCAACCCTGGCTCAGTATAGTTCTGTGTGGAAGACCTACCCTTGGGATAACCAGAATGGTATGAAAGGGAAATGAAGAAGGAAGGATTGCTTCTATTTTCTTCAGAGGAGCTCCAGTCTTTGCTTTCACCTTGGACATTGTTTCCTGGCTTCCAGCACAGATTCTTCAGCCTTCCAATGCAGACACTTGGGTCTCCTGAGAGGCTTGCACGGACACTACACTGAGCTTCAGGCCTTTGAGTGAATTCTTTGGCTCCCCAACCAGCAGACAGACCTTTTACGCTCTTCCACACCTAGCTCTGGATGGCTACTGTAAGCCAATCTTGTAAATTCTTATAGATTTGGGTATCTTGCATTAAATCTGTTTCTCTAGTAAGCACTGATACATTAGGTAAATAAATGAGGTCAGGATTTGGGACTGCCAAATAATATTTACCGAAAGGATCCATTGTTGTGATTGGATTCTACGTAGCATTTTTAGTTCCTTCTCATTTGGGGGCTGTTTAAGAATTGTATTGTTTTAAGCAGAGATATTAAGAACCTCAAAACTATTTGTGAATCTTTTCCTTTTAAAAATGTTCCTGTTGGGGGCCGGAGAATTAGCTCAGTGGTTCCGGCGCCTGTCTCGCAAGCGCAAGGACCCGGGTTCGATTCCCCGGTAACCACATAACAATACTGGGTGTGGAGACCCACACCCAGAAGCAACCAGTACCATATACCACAGTGCCGGGCGTGGTGGCTCACGCCTGTAATCCCAGCATTCGGGAGGCAGAGGCAGGAGGATTGTGATGTGAGTTTGAGGCTGAGCTGAGGGCCAGCCTGAACCACAAAGCGAGACCCTGTCTCCAAAAACCTAAAAAAAAAAAAAAAAAAAAAATGTTCCTGTTATGGTTCATCTTTAGATGCCCCCCACCAAGCTTCATAACCTCATAGATAGGGTTTTGGAGAGGTGACTGGATTAAGGGAGCAGTAATAAGGAAATTAAGACAGATTTTGGTACTAAAGAAGTAGGGTCACTGCAGAGATGCTATCTGGACATGTAGTTAGAACCCTTTGGAACTGGCTCACAGGAAAGGTTTAGAGATGTCAGCTGGAGAAGTAGCCTTATAATGCTATACACTAAGCTTGATAGATGATTCTGGTCAGTCAGAAGACCAGAATGCTGATAAAAAGGCAGATAGTAAAGACCAGGCCCAAAAAGTTTCAGTTGATGTTAGACATAGAGGCTGAGGTAGGATTGCTTAAGACTAGCCTGAATGATAGGGACCTTGTCTCAAAACACAGACAGACAGACAGACAGACAGACACACACACACACATACACACACACACGAAGTTTCAATTAAGAACAAGAACTCAATTGGTTGGTAGTTGGACTCAATTGGTTGGTAGTTGGACCCAAAGTCATGTTTATTATACTCTTGCAGAAAATTTATCTACCTTTTTCTTGTGTCTTGAGATTTTTGGGTTCCTGAGATTAAGAACAGCAGACTAATTAATTTGGCCAGAGAAATTTCAAGGCAGCTCAACATTCAGGCTGTGAGATGGGTACTATTGGTATTACCTGCTCTAGATTCAGAATCAAGAGCGAAAGGCAAGATAAGCATGGTGGTGCATGCTTGTAATCCTAGCACTCTGAAAGTAGAGGTAGAAGATCACCTTGAGTTCAAGTTATATGCACATACTGAGTTCAAGACCAGTGGGAACTACTCAATGCGACCTTGATTAAAAAAAAAAATAAAAAAGCAACTAGCACAGCTGAGTGATTTTAAATGTTTCTAGTTTCACCAAAAAGAGAAGCTCCAGTAAAGCTGGGACTTGTGAAGTTGGAGCAGAGGACAGTTTGGTTGCTGAAAAGATTAGTATCAAAAACAAGCAAGGAAAAAAACCCAAAAAAACAAAAAAACATAAAAACCAAGCAAGGTACTTTATACAGAAACAACAGGAAAGACTTGAGAGGGTTTGAGAAACCAGCAAGGCTCTACCCTCCACTGGTTCAAAACTGAGAAAGTAAAAAACTTTGCTTTAGGAAATGAACCCCAGGAAGTTATGCTCAAAAATAGTCTAGGGAATTGGTTCACAGTGCTTGACCATCCAACACTCAGAAAGCCCCTGCAGCCCCAATTCCAGGGAGCCTGGCTACTGTGTATACTGCTAACAGACCTTGGCATCATCCATGTAGAGCTGCTTTTACAGGCATCCAATATACAAGAGTTGTGGGATCAGAGAGACCTTTATCCAGATTTGAGAAGAATGCTCAGGAGGCCAGAGAGTATGCCTCTCTGAGGGAAGTGCATGAAGCAGAGACAGAGGCTGAAAGTGAAGCAGAGACCTCAGGAATTTTGAGAAGCCTGGAACATGGAACAACTGAGAAAAGCTAAGCAGTGAACAAAGCTAGCCCAAAGAGGACACAGGGCTACCACCACCAGCAGTGACATAGAGAAGGGGCTACCCAAGCCTTTTGGAGTACACATCTTGCCATAACTTGCTCTGAGTGCTGGACACAGAAGTGTAGAAATCTGAGAGTTGATCTGCTGGGTTTCCATCTTGCTTTGGTCACAGTGGTTTCTATCTTCCCATTTCTCCCTTTTGGAATGGGAATGTTTATCCTGAGCTGTTAATGTTGGAAATGTTTAACTTTTTTGATGTTTACAAGGGTTGACAGCAAGTCTGCTATAAGTCTTAGAAAACACATCACAGTCGGCCTTTTCAGCAGTGCTGGAACTTGTAAGACCAGCAACTCCTAGAGATGGGCTAAATTCATTTTGCACAAACAGATGCGCATGGTCTTTTGGGGGTCAGAGGTGGCATTGTTATCTAGATATCTCCAAACCTCATGCCTTCCTAAATGGGGCTTTCAAAGGATGATTGGATTACAGGGCAGGATAGCTGACTTGGCTGTTAGGAGACAGAGCTTGGTCAGAAGAGACAGTCCGGGGCCAGGGATCTAGCTCAGTGGTTCTAGCTTCTGCCTTGCAAGCCCAAGTTCCTGAGTTCAATCCCTGGTAACCACATACCACAGTGCTGGATGTGGTGGCTCACGCCTGTATTCCCAGTACTCAGGAGGCAGAGGCAGGAGGACTGCTATGAGTTTGAGGCTTGCCTGGGCTACATAATGAGATCAGGGCCAGCTTGAACTACAAATTTAGACCTTGCTCCTCCCCCCAAAAAGAAAAAAAAAAAAACATAGGTGGATGTGGGTGTGGCACAAGAGGGCAATCTTCTTTCCCAGGTCCTCCCTTGATTCTGTTTCCTCTCCTCCATGCTGTCATCACCTTTCCTCTGCCATGCCCCTATGCTACACCATGCTGCCTTAGAACGAGCCAATTGTGGATGAAAACATTAATCAAAGCAAAGCTCTTCTTTTACTTGCAGGTGTCAGGTATTTTGTCCCAGTAACAAGGAAAGTGCCTAATATACCCTCCTGGAGGCAGTTTCTCGAGGAGCCCACCAACAAAGTGATATCTTAGCTAATAACTTCATAATTCAAGTCAAAAAGTGGGATGGAGTGGGGTAAGGGTTACCTAGGGCAAGACAAAAAAACAACATGAAAATTACCCATACATCTTAGGAACTCTTTACTACAATTAGTAGATGACTTCCCTAGGGAATAGCATATTCTCCATAACCCATACTTACTATAGATTATTCACAACTGTTGAAGTCAACATTAACTAGAGGGCCAACAAGGTATACATTTTATAAATATGAGGATATCACAAGCATTATCAAGTAACTCATCTATACCTCTAAAGGGTCATATTTTACATGATTTTTTTCCATATCCTAAAGACTTTAGGACTTTATACTTGCCAAGCAGAATCAGCACCATTGAGCTACATCCCCAGCCCTTTTACATGATTCTTATCCTCCCTAATTGAACTAGGGAGAAAAAATGTACTGAGATAGTAGGCCTACTAACCAGTAAAATTGAGCCCAGGAGAAAAAAATCCAAGGGTTCATAGCTTAATTCTAAACCATCTGTGCTTCTCAATAGAAACTGAAAATGGTTGAAATAAATGAACATTGAAAGTCTTTCTTTCTTTTTTTTTTTTTTTTTTTTGAGATACGGTCTCACTTTGAAGTTTAGGCTGGCCCTGAGCTCAGCCTCCAACTCACATCACAGCAAGCCTCCTGCCTCTGCCTCTGGAGTGCTGGGATTACAGGCATGAGGCAGCACACCCCCCATTGCGGAATGTGGTACTGACTGCTGCTGGGCACATGCCCAGTATTGTATGTGGTTCCCGGGGATTGAACCTGGGCCCTTGAGCTTGCAAGACAGGCGCAAGAACCACTAAGCTAAATCCCTGGTCCTTTTCGTTTTTTAAAGACAAGGTCTTACTATGTTCTTCAGGCTGGCCTTGAACTCACTAACGCATCCCAAACTGGCCTTGGAACCAGCTTGACTATTTAAAAAGTACTGTGCTTATCTGAAATCTTTACAGGTTTTAGTAATTGGATTACTAAAACAACTTTACTTTAGTTGCCCTTTTTTTGGCCAGCGATAACCTGGCTCCTTTTGAAAGTTACAAATTATGTGTGATTGAGAGCTTCTCTCCTTTACTTGGTCTTATATATTGAGTGGTCTAGGGAAAGAAATCTCCATCTTTAAATCACTAAACTTGCCTCCCTCACACACATTCCTGCTTCTTGTGAATTTAGTTAGGGAATAAGGCCTGACACAAAAGTCTGTTATGTCATCTTCTAAAATGGATACAAGGTACAGGATTTTCTCTTGGAATGAGGAGGTATTTTAAAATCTAGGTGAAAGGAGAGTACCTCTACCCTCATCTTGCCCCCAGAGCCAAGGCTTTGCCGATAATAAACAAGGGCTCTACCACTGAGCTACATCCCTAACCTTTGTGTTTTTTTTTTTTGTTTTTTTTTTTAAGGTTTTTTGAGACAGGGTCTCACTTTGTAGTTCAGGATGGCCCTGAGCTCAGCCTCAAACTCATCACAGCAATCCTCCTGCCTCTGCCTCCCAAGTGCTGGGATTACAGGTGTGAGCCACCACGCCCGGCACTGTGGTATGTGGTACTGGTTGCTGCTGGGCGTAAGTCTCCACACCCAGTATGGTATGTGGTTACCAAGGATCGAACCCGGGTCCTTGCGCTTGCAAGACAGGCGCCAGAACCATTGAGCTAAATCCCCGGCCCCTAACCTTTGTTATTTTTTAAAAAATTTTTGAGACGGCCTCACCTTTGTAGTTCAGGCTTGCCCTGAGCTCAGTCTCGAATTCACAGCAATCCTGCCTCTGCCTCCCGAGTGCTGGGATTACAGGCGTGAGCTACCACACCCGGCACTGTGGTATGTGGTACTGATTGCGGGTGGGTTTGAGTCACCACACCCAGCATTGGTGGTATGTGGTTACCGAGATCGAACAAGCGACCTTGCGCTTGCGCTTGCCACGCAGGGGCCTGAACCACTGAGCTAAATCCCTGGTTCCCATACATCCCTAATCTTTTAAAAATATTTTTATTTTTAGATAGGGTCTCACTAGTTTGCTCAGGCTGGCCTTGAATTTGCAGTCTTCCTCTCTCAGCCTCCCAAATTTCTGGGATTATAGGTGTGCACCACGTATCTGGATGAAATGACCTACTCAAGGGTTTTTAAAAATTAGAGGAACCAGAACCCGTTTTAATCTCATAATTAGCTTTTTCAGAATGTACCACTTTTCTACTACTGTATGGAAATTAACAAGGCCCACCAAATGAGAAGAGGGTATTTAGCAAGAAAGACCATCAGTAGATTTAGTAGATATAAAAAGGGAATTAAGACAGTTTTTTTTTTTAAATGGGGTAACGAATGAAAAGGAAGATAATTTTTTTTTTTTTTTTTTTAGGAAAAGAAAAGCTTCAGGTATACTCTGATTGGAGGTTGTTTGAAACAGGAAGTTGGAAGAGGTTTAACTAGAGGAAGGGCAGCTTCTGTGATTGGCTTGGACAGCATATTTGGCTTCTTCTAATTGGTCTAGAGTTGGAAACAAATCCCCCCAAAAAAAAAAAAAAAAAAGTGCCGGTCCTGGATTTAGACCTGAGGTCTCAGGTCAGAGTTCTATTATCATTTCTATTGCTGGTTTGAGCATTCTGCGTCTCAGCTGGATGAGACCCAAGTTTTCATTTTCCCCTGTCCTAGCTAGCTTTTAGCTTCAAATTTGCTTGTATTTCTTCGAACAAGGTAGTATTACTATTCTGTTAAGGGTAAACGGAAATACTAGGATCTGAAAAGTAATTATCGGAACAAACGCATCAGTTCTAACAGCGAGTCAGGCAGGGGAGCCAACGTCCTCTTCCCTCCACCCCTCTCTTCTAGCTCCTCGACTCCCTGCAGAGCTCCTATTTCCACTGAGGGACTCCTCCGAAGCGTCCGGCCCCGTGGGGGAGGCTGGCCCTTGTTTCCCGAGCAGTGCCCACTGGAGGCGGGACGAAGGTCACCCCCTCCAGCTTGCTGCCCCCGGCGGCCCGCCCTCCTCGACACCCTCCCGGGCGCACCCTGCCCCCACCTCCCCCGGGCGCGCCCTCGGGGCCAGCCCCTCCCCGGAGCCTCCTCGGGCGCGCCCGCCCTCCGGTCCCGGCCGGGCCCCCTTCCGGCCCCACGGCTGCGCGCACCGACGCCTCTGGGCCACTCGTTCCGCGCGATCCTGGATGGAGGCGGCCTCTGGTCCGCTGGAGACGTCAGGTCAGCTTCCCGCCCCCGAGCCCGGCCCGGCGGTTCTCGGAACGTGTCCTTGGTCAGGCACACGCAGATCCTCCTCGGGTCACAGCCCCTGATATTCATTCTGGAGGGTCGAAGGCAGGCGACTCTTCCCGGCCACCATTTCCCAACTATTTCTCGTCAGCTGTGGGGAAACAAACCCGTTCCCCGCAAGAAAGGAGTCCGTGTGTGGGGCGCCACGGTGTGAGAGAAGGGCTGCCGTTTTTCTCAAGAAGCGTCCCCGGTTGGGTCCCTCCCGCCGCCAGGCCGCCGAAGCCGTGACGCCGCGGCGAGCTCAGGGGCCGTGGCAGCGGCGGCCGAGCTCTCGCCATCTTGAGTGGAGGAGGAGCCGCGGCCGCCGCCATGCGGAGAGGCGGGGGAGGAGGGCTTGAAGCGGCGGCGAGGGAGGGGGTAGAAGAGCCTAGTTAGCTCAGCCCGGCGGCGACTTCGGCGGCGCCGCGAGAGCGGGCGGCGGCGGAGGTAGTGCGGGCTGCGGGGAGCTCGGGGCGCGGGTGGCGCGGCCTGGGGCGGCGGGAGCTGGGCGGGGCGGGGCGGGGGCGGGCGGAGGCCGCGGCCCGGGGCCTGGGCCCAGGTGGGGGCGGGCGGAGGTTTCCGAGGAGGAAGGAGCCGCCGCCATTTTGGGAGCTTCGAGTCAACAATAAAGGATCGAGGGTGCCGAGCGGGAGTGGCTTCAGTGGTAGGACTCGGCCCGAGCCGCGGGGTGCGGGGGTACGCGGTGGGGTCGAAGCAAGCGAGGCCCTGGGGGCCGTGGGGAGCCCCTCGGTCCGACTGGGGGGCGCTCCGGGGCGGAGGCCTGGCCAGGCCTGGAGAGGAAGGCGGGCTGGCGGGCGGCAGCTGCGTGGTGTGGGGGTGCTGGAGAGGAGTCGAAAGTGGTGCGCGGCGGCGTCGGGAGGAGGAGCGGGCTAAGTGCTCGGAGGAGCCTAATAGAAGATGAGGGAGGGGATTGGGGACCTACGGGGGTGGCAGGACTTGGGAGGGGTGGTGGTGGAGGTTATAGGGTACGAGACGGCCCTATAGGGGGCGGCAGGGATACGCCTTAGCGTGAGGCTTCGGTAGCAGAAGACCGGCAGCTGGTTGATTGCGATAGCCCTTGTATGTCAATGATTAGAGGGTGTTTAGGAGCCCACAAGGCGTAGAGGAAAGAAAGGGCTTTCGGGGTTTAGGGGGGAATCTTGGAGGCCTAATGGGAGGAGTTCCTATTGTTTTCTACTGGCAGAGCTGGTGCCTGGCTCTTACTGCGCAGATAGGATTTCAGGCACCAAACCTTTTGTGTTTCTGATCAGAAGGGACTTAAATGAATGCCTGGAGGAGGGGGACACGAAATTAGTGCTCTACACTTAGGGGGCTGCAGTCATTGGCTTGTCTCTTTACCCATATCGCTCACGTCCATTCTCTTTCACAGTCTCGTTACCCCTTCAGAATAAACTCAACTCATTCCTAACTTGCTGCCACTGCTTAGAAAAGCCGCGCTGCATTTGCAAACAGAAGCTTTTGTTGATGAAAATACTGTTCTAGGTGTAAAACTGTCAGTTGCTAACTGGGATCTGGGAAGGTGCTGTAATTAACTTGGGCAGCGACTCCTCTCAAGAAGTCTTTTTTTTTCTTTTTTTTTATTTCCTTAATGTAGAAACATAACTTACAAATCTAAATTGGGAAAGGGGTAAAAGGAATATTTCTTTCTCTGAGACAAAGCTGCAGGGCAGGTGTCAGTTTAGAAAGGGAGAACTTACTGCAGTCTGTCCCATTTTGGGTTTAAGGAGATGGGACTTTATGTGAATGGTAGTATCGATGATAACGTTGAGTCTTCAGAGGTTTCCTCCATCCTAGTCTGCAAACTAGTCCCCCTGTATGAACTATATGGTGTTGTAATTATAATATTATTAGAAGAGTATTATTAGAAGAGTAACTGTTAGGTCTGTCCTCAGACATGGATAACAAGTCAGGATTTTGAAATAAATAGAATTTGCTTGTGAGCAAGATTTCAAATTTTTTAAAGGAAGTCTTAACGAGCGTTTTCTAAGAAACTGATAGCTGTCGACTTTTAAATTACTGAATTTAAGAAACTTTGGAGTACAGAAAAATAAACGTGCATTTTTGGGAAGAAATGTAAGGATTAAAAAATTGAGATATAGTTGGCTTTGATTTATAGGCTTTTGTAAATGTATTTTTCTTTCCTAAATCTTAATATATTTCTATTTGGGTAACAATTTGAAAACAAAGAAGGTTGGCTAGTTCATTTTTTTTTTTTTTGAGACAAAGTCTTTTTTTTTGTAGTTCAGGCTTGCCGTGAGCTCAGATGTGAACTCACAGCAATCTTCCTGCCTCTGCCTTCTAAGTGCTGGGATTACAGGCGTGAGCCACCACACCCAACACTGGTTTGTGGTTCTGATTGCTGGTGAGTGTGAATCTTCACACCCAGCGTTATTGTATGTCGTTACCAGGGATTGAACCTGGATCCTTGCACAGCAAGGCAGGTGCTGGAATCACTAAGCTAAATACCTGGCCCAATGACCAGTTCATTTTTTAAATAATTGTTAGATTTAGTTTTTTAGAGTGGTTTGGAAAGTTTTGTTAAAGTCATTCGTGTATTTAATATTTCATGGATTTTGTTGTTTTTACATAAATTCCTTTAAAAATTTAATAATGTACTTTTACATTTTTACAGTGTGCTTTTTGGAAAAACATACTATATTGGAAGATAGCTAAAGGTTTTCTTTTTGTAATCTAGGCTTGCCTCAAATTTAAACCAATCAATCCTCCTGAGTACATGAGGCACTATACCCATGTTCTTGACATTTTATTTTTATTTTTTTATTTTTTTTTAGGTTTTTTTGAGACAGGGTCTCGCTTTTGTGGTTCAGGCTGGCCCTGAGCTCAGCCTCAAATTTACATCACAGCAATCCTCCTGCCTCTGCCTCCCGAGTGCTGGGATTACAGGCGTGAGCCACCACGCCTGGCACTATGGTATGTGGTACTGGTTGCTGCTGGGGTGAGTTTCCATGCCCAGTATGGTATGTGGTTACCGGGGAATCGAACCCCGGGCCCTTGTGCTTGCAAGACAGGCGCTGGAACCACTGAACTAACTCCCGGCCCTTGACTCTTTTTTTTTTTAAGACAGGTTCTCGCTTTGTAGTTTAGGCTGGCCTATGTAGCCAGCTAACTATGTAGCCCACGCTAGCCTTGAACTAAAGCAGTCCTCAAGACAATATCCAAGTTAAAAGCTTACTGAACTCTTCAAACGGTTCTTGGTTGCTGCCGGAAATATAAAAAAGTTCTGCAGTGTTTTGGCGCACTCCTATAATCCCAGATGCTTAGGGAGACTGAGGCAAGATACTCACTCTTGAGTTTAAAGTTAGCCTGGACTACGTAGTGAGACCTTGTCTCTAAAAAAGTTAATGAGGGGGCCGGGGAGTTAGCTCAGTGGTTCCAGCGCCTGTCTTGCAAGCGCAAGGGCCCGGGTTCGATTCCCCGGTAACCACATAACAATACTGGGTGTGGAGACCCGCAACCAGTACCACATGCCACAGTGCCGGGCGTGGTGGCTCACGCCTGTAATCCCAGCACTCGGGAGGCAGAGGCAGGAGGATTGTGATGTGAGTTTGAGGCTGAGCTCAGGGCCAGCCTGAACCACAAAAGCGAGACCCTGTCTCAAAAAACCTAAAAAAAAAAGTTAATGAATTGTTTTTCTTTAACTCTAGATTTACACTGAGTTGTAAATGCAATTAGGTATAATAAATTGTTGACTTTTAGAGGTGACAGATTTGTAGAGAATTCATTAAGGAGGAAAATGAAGGGAGCAGATTGTCATTTGAAAACTAATACTAATTTAATCATGGTATCTTTCTGTGTAGTTATTTTCTAGGTTGCTCTGACTTCACAATTTTAAATGTTTGAGGTTCATTTACTCTAGGTTTGCTTTTTGAGGTAGTTTATTGCGACTTATCATTAGTGTGGCTGGTGATAGCAGCAATATTCTTTAAAAACTGGTCTAGTAGTTGTTTGAAAGTGAAAAAATTTTTTCTAACTTTCCTGTTTGCTAATTTAATTCTTTTCTTTGTTTCAGATTGAAGTGAGTGAATTCAGATATAACTCACGCTTGTTAGAGGGCTTTTTAAAAATCAAAAATTGATTCCGTGCATGAGAGCAAGTTACTGCTGCTTACTGTTCAGAGACTTACAGGTGCTTGCCTGCATTGCAATAAAGGACTCATATACTGAGCAAGACTTATTTATCTCTTCATTTTGGAGAGCCTAATAAACTGTTATTACAGTTTCTCTACTGACTTTCAGAAGTTTTGGAGCTTGAAAGAGACACCTTTGCAATTAACACAGCATGAGCACGGCCAGAACAGAGAACCCTGTTATAATGGGTCTGTCCAGTCAAAATGGTCAGCTAAGGGGCCCTGTGAAGCCCAGTGGTGGCCCTGGAGGAGGGGGCACACAGACACAGCAACAGATGAACCAGTTGAAAAACACCAACTCAATCAATAATGGCACTCAGCAGCAAGCACAGAGTATGACCACCACTATAAAGTAAGTGATGGGAAATAATATATCAGTTGGGAACCAGGATTTCTTTGTGTTATTAGCTACATTTTATGTTAAACATTTTGATTGCTGATAAAGGATAGTTTTATGGGTAGTAGGAATTTGCATTAGAATAGCATTTCTGCCATAATTCAGCAAGTAATGAACATTTGGTAGGCACAGGTGATACCCATTAATTTTGTATAGATTGTTAGAAATTTTTTTTTTTTTTTTTTTTTTTTTTTGGTTTTTTTGAGACAGGGTCTCGCTTTTTGTGGTTCAGGCTGGCCCTGAGCTCAGCCTCCAACTCACATCACAATCCTCCTGCCTCTGCCTCCCGAGTGCTGGGATGACAGGCGTGAGCCACCACGGCCCGGCACTGTGGTATGTGGTACTGGTTGCTGCTGGGCGTGAGTCTCCACACCCAGTATTGTTATGTGGTTACCGGGGATCAAACCCGGGTCCTTGCGCTTGCAAGACAGGCGCCGGAACCACTGAGCTAACTCCCCGGCCCTAGAAATTTGTTTTTTAATTTTTAGCTGAATTTGTACATAAATGATCCAATTCTTTTTAATACTTTTCTAATATTAACAGCACCTTTCTCTAATTTAAATGGCACTTAAAACAAATTGAACATTTTTTACAAAGCAAACTTCAGATTTAAAATGTGACCAGCTTTCTCTGTAAAATAATGTCTTTTGAGAAAATTTACACACATAACTTTCTAAATAGAGAAATTCACTTTTGTACTTTTTATATTCTTCACATAAAAAGTTGGAGAGGCGGGGGATATATAGCTCAGTTATAAGAGTGCTTGCCCAAGTGTGCTCGAAGACTTGGGTTTGGTCCCCAGTACTGCAAAGTAAACCACAGAAAACTCAGGAGTTTTGAATTCTCAGAAACACTTGTTTGGAACTTGAACCCACAAAACAAAAGGGGTTAGCTGCTTGATTTCAAGCTCTACGTAGTGCCCCATCTAAAAAAAAAAACAAAACAGGTTTTTTTGTTTTATTTTTGAGACAGGGTCTCATGTTGTAATTTAGGCTGGCCAGCCTCAAACTCACAGCTATCCTTTCCTGCCTCTGCCTCCTGAATGCTAGATTTACAGGCATGAGCCACCACAACTAGCAAGAAATAGTATTTCTAACTGTTCAAAATCTTGAATTTTCATGATTCATTTCTTCGCTCACTCATTTGTTAGTACTGTGGATCAAACCCAAGACCTGTCACACAAAGTCTGAACATCCACAGGCTTTCTCCTTTGTTAAAAACAATTGTTTGAGGGGGCTGGGGATTTAGCTCAGTGGTTCCGGCACCTGTCTTGCAAGCGCAAGGACCTGGGTTCCATCCCGGTAACCTCATACAATATTGGGCGTGGTGGCTCACGCCTGTAATCCCAGCACTCGGGAGGCAGAGGCAGGAGGATTGCTGTGATGTGCGTTGAAGGCTGAGCTCAGGGCCAGCCTGAACTACAAAGCGAGACCCTGTCTCAAAAACCTTAAAAAAAAAAAAATTATTTGAGGATGAGATCTTAATTATCTGGGCTGGCTTCAGTCTTCTGAATTAACAGATTATATGCATGTGCCATCATCTCAAGCAGGAAGATACACTTTTGTCCCAAATTCCTTTGTTATAAAGAGCCTATTTGCCACACAACTTTTTGAACCAGGGCCTTGAACGTACTGTACAAGCACTACCATTGAGCTAAAGCCACAGCCTAATAACAGGATATTTTCAAAACTCAGTTTGTAGGCTGTTTGTCATCTTTAGGTACTTACTTTAAATTATTTGGGTGGTAACTATTAACTATAAAGATTCAGTTATACGGAATTGACATTTAAGAGTTTGGATCAAAATTGAACTTTGACCTGTTAAAAATTTGCCATATCAAAATGATTTAATATATAGAGAAATGTTTGTAAGATGGTGATATTTTGATTTACTAAGCAAAATATGTATTTCATTACTGTCTAGATCAGTGATGGGCAAGCCTTGAGAGCTTTGAATGAGCTAAATAACCTACTTCAACATTCATGTAGGTTAGACACCACTAGTCTGTACCTTTCTATTTTGGAGTGGAAAATCGTCTTTATGACCTACCAGAATATTATAGGTGATTACTGTTGGGTCATTCACTAGTGACTATAAGGATTAATTCCCAGTAGACTTGGCTTGATTGCTAGAAGAACTGGTATTAGTACTTTTTGTGTTTTTTCAAACAAGTTCGCGTTGTGTATTCTAACCCAGTCTTGAACTCACTGTGTAGCCCATGCTGGCCTTGGACCTAATGATTCTTTTGCCTCAGCCTCCCCGTGCTGGGAGCAAGCCTTTGCCCTGTGCTCAACTTAGTGCATTTTATTTTTAAAGTGAATCCTTTAATTGGTATTGAAATGAAGAATGTTTCTTGAATTGTAGTTTGACTTGACCAAAGATAAATAGGTTAGAAAAATTTAGGTTACTTTTAATTGTGAAGAATAAAATACAGAAAAAAGGGGCCAGGCTTGAGCTCAGTGGTACCATGCCAGTACCTCCAAAAAAAAAGACAAAAACCACTTCATAGTTCTTATTTTGTTTGGGTATTGAACCCAGGGCCTTTGCATTGAGCTACATCCGCAAACTTAAGTTTGGAGACTTAAGTTGCTAAGTTGTACAGTCACGAACTGCTGAGTTCAAGTGATCCTCTTGTTTTAGCTACCTCATTAGGTAAGACTTACAGGCATCTTTGGATTTGGCTGATATGTTGATTTTGAGACAAGGTCTTACAGTGTAGTTCAGGCTTGTCTCAGTGGCATTCCTCCCACCTGACCCTCCCAGGTGCTGGTATAATAGATGTGAGCCACCATGTCTGGCCTTAGGCATGTTTGATTTTAATTAGTTACCAGGAGTTACAAACTAAGATACCAATCATAAGTGCAGAATTGGAAGATACTTCTTCCTCCTGTGTAATGAGGACAGTTAAGATAATCGTGTGTGTGTGTGTGTGTATGCCCTTAATCCCAGCTGTGCAGAATGTTGTGGCAAGAGGATCACAAGTTTGAGTACAATGTGAGTAATTTACTAAAACTGTCACAAATCATAAAGGGCTGGGACGTACCTCTCTGGTAGAGCCCTGGGCCTAGCATATGCCAGCTGAGGAGGGGAGACCTCAAAGCCCCAGCACTACAAAACAGAGTAGTACTACTTGGTTTTAAGCTTTAGTTACTAAATTCTACCAAACTGTTACCTCTTAATAATTTCGAAAGTGTTGCTAAAGCTTATACTTTTCTTTTTTCCTTGTTTTCTCCTGTCCCTCTCTCCCTCCCCCCTTTCTTCCCTCTGCCTGTTTCTCTTCCTCTCCCTTTGTCTCTTACCCCCTTCCTCCGTTCACCTCTCCTTCTCTTCCACTCCTTTTTCTAATACTGGGACTTGTACCCAGAGCACTTTCCAGTTTTTCAAGAAAATCCAGAATCTGAGGATTTTTTACTTAAAATTTTACTTTTTTTCTTGAAATCTTCTAGTTTGTTGGCAACTAATTTAGATCAAAACACTATGTAGGTCCAACAAAACATGTATTTTGACAACATTTACACTATACAGTACAATGCATCTCTTAGGAAGATGGATGCTCTAACCTTGTTTTGATTTTTGATCCTCCCTAGATTTTTTTTCCTAACATTAATTTTTCTAAAGCTTATTTCACTCTAAGTGTATTCTTGAGTACATGAGTGTATACTAAATTTAATGTGCTTTTATTTTTGTAGGACTACAGATTGGAGCCCAGGGCTTTTGCGCTGAGTGATATTCCCAGCCTCTTTATTTTTTATTTTGAAGCTGAGTCTTGCCAAATTGCTTAGGCTTGAGTCAAACTTGAGTTTTTACCTCAGGCTCCCAGAGTGCTAGGATTACATACATTTACCACCATGTCCAGCTTTACTGTGGTTTTTAGAACTTCATTATATTTTAGTGAATCATTTTTACTTTATTAGGTAAGACACTATAAATTTTTTTTTTAATTATCTTTATTGGTACATTAAATATACACATCATGATTGCACTCCATAATGGGGATTTGTACCAGTATAAGACACAACTTAATTCTCATTTTTTCCCATAGCCCCACCCACCCTACCACCCCCCCATATATATAAAATTTGTTTCCTTACTTTTTTGTTACAATCTCCACATTGTCCCCTTTCA